>BJCO01828380.1:0-13247 GCA_018326465.1 Flaveria floridana | reverse complement strand
TTTGGGTGTTACATGCCGTTTTTACTACGATTGTTATTGTTATTGACTGTGTTATATCTTTGTGTGATATATATCTTTGTGATATATATCTTTGTGTTGTATACTTTAGCTAATTCTTTATGTGATATATATCTGTGTGTTGTATACTTTGTATTATGATTGTTATTGTTATTGACTTTGTTAACGAGTCGGGGGTCTCTTCGGAAGCGGTCTCTCTATCTCTCTAGATAGAGGAAAGACATGCCACCATATACCCCTCCCAGACCCCGCTCTCCAGCGGGATACACTGGGTATGTTTGTTTGTTTGTTTGTTTGCTTTGTTGTCACTTGAAGTAAGAAACATTGTAGCTCATGATGAACACCTCTTTGAAGTATTAGTTGTATATGAAGTCCCTCTAACAATCTTTTGTCACAAATGACCCACAAAACTGATGGGGAGACAAGTGAGGACCTCAATATGTTGCAACCCTCACCTAGGTTGATATTTCTATTATCTTTAGCAACATTGTTTCTCTCAAGCCGATGGAGGAGTGTACGCCCGCATATATGCTAGTGGCAGACCTAGGAATTTGTACAATGATTAAGGTCGGATCGAGTTATATAACACAATTAATAATTTAAAATTATTACTCACTTCTGTTTTATATAATTTTATTGTGTCATATATATTGCCAAAGCGGCGGCGGTAGAACTCCGAGTTTATATATTGCCAAGGTCGGATCGAGTTTATATTGCCAAAGCGGCGGTAGAACTCCGAGTGACAAAAGTTTATTAATAATTTTAAATGGGTTTAGTTAATGGGATTTGGTCTTAGGTTATTCAAATTGGTTTGTTTAAAAGAGCTTTAATTATTCAAATAAATATGTTTTATATTTGCAAATTTCTTTACAATAGGTTTATATTAGTAAAAAATTAAAAATCAAAATTTATATTTTCTTGAAAGTCTAATGTTAAGATTTCATAGTGGTCGGTCTCAAAATCTCATGGGTCAGTTTTGAAATTTTGTGGGGTTCGTTCGGGATTGGATCGTATATATGCTATTATATATAAAAATTTCATGGGTCAGAGCGACCCCTACTCATAGGTTTGGTCCGCCCCCGATATTTGCCAAACTCAAGTGCTAGCCCCAATCCGAACTCAATCTCGGAACCGGCATGGAAGCAATAACCATATTTAGGTCCTTTCAGCACCACTTGTAGAAAGTTCACAAGAACCACATTTAGATCCTTTAATACACCATTTGTGCAAGATCACAAGAATCACATTTAGCCATTTAGATCCTTTAGTACACTTGTAAGTTGACACCATTTGTAACTTAGAAAACCATATAATCTATTTAGTTTTAGACAAAATGAAACTCTACTATACATGTATAAGTATGTGAGTGAATGTGTTTCACTCACGGCCGCTCATGAATAGGGGGGGTGATTTCCCCATGAGCATGAGCTGCGCATGCATTCATGGGGCTCATGAATAGGGGGAGTGATTTCCCCTTTAGCATGAGCTACACATGCACTCATGGGTGTCCGTTCAAGTAGTATAGCTTACTGCATTTTTATATTATGTAAATGTCCAGTAGAAAATACCTATAATGACAGATTATATGTTCTCATACATGATGAAAGTGGAGGAGCAGAATCAAGTCAAACAACCAAAGCTATGATGAAAGTTAAAGATGATTTTGCAAAAGCAAAAGCAAGTTTTGGCCTTTTTTTACCTTAAATCATGCAGTTACAGGATTCCAAATATGAATCATTAAAGGCATTTGAATAACTAAATTACAGTACAATCATCTTTAATTAACACAAAATTCTATAACTTTAAGACATTGCCTACTTTTTCCCACACTCAAAAGTCTGCAAATTTTGGAAAGTATTGAGCTCTCATGAAGATCTTGCTTCAAAGTAACAAAACAAAGTGGTTCCTTAATCGCATACACAACCTATAATAGAACAAATTTTAAAACTTAAAAGACATCCACAAGGGTCAAAGTGTGGCATCTCACTTCTAGTAGTAGTGATTTTCTAAAGATTAGTGACCAAACAGAAGAAACTATAGATGATTTTGTACTCAGGATGTTCAAGAATCTAGCAGTCATGGTCGATGATTACTAGATTTTGCTAAAAGAACAGAATATTATCATCTCCATGACAGAAATCTTGCATCAGAATATAAACTATTATAAATATAGCAAGAACAGATGATTAATTAACTACTAACCATTCAACAAAAGTACACAGAAACAAGATAAAAAAGAACAATTCTTTTTCATTTCATGTACCTTGAAACCTCCCAATTCGCGGTAATTCCATATCAACTGAAGATGGAGTATGCAACTGATTATCAGAACTAGCAAATTTTCGCTTCTTAGACCATAACCAGATCTTCGAAACAGAAAAACTATCTGTTTTAGCACCAATATTTAACTTTTTGCCTTCAATATCTTCATCAAGTGTCTGATCCTCAACTCGCTCATTTCGTTTAACATTTTTTACAAAGTTTGCAGCTTGCAAGTCCCTCTGATGAGTTAGTGGGACCCGGAGATACATGTCACCGACCACATACTCATAGGAGCCCATAGAATAACATCTTCGTGCATCTAAATTGCTACTACTTGTCTCACCTCCTGTTTCACTTTCACCTTCACTCAATTTTCTAAACTTACCAAGTCTCACTGAAAACACCCCCTTTTCAACTAGTGTCTGTTCATTTTCAACTGTTTTATAACCACCAGAAATCCCAATTTCATCTGCTTCATGTGGATCATCAAAATCAAATATCGGGTTATCGATGGAAAACCCAGGGTCGAAAAGGGTATTTCTACAAAGGGGGCATGTTGAATTCGATAAAAGCCATGTATCTATACAGCTGATATGAAAAGCGTGGCTACAAGTAGGAAGTAATCTCAACTTATCATTCTCTGAGAATTCACACAAACAAACAGCACAATCAAAAGGTTCATTAGCACCAACTACTTCTTTATACATGAAAACAGGCAACGCATCGATAAACGTTTGATCTAAACCAGAATCATGTAAATGAAAAAGCTGTTGAAGCTGTCTTTGAAGTGCATCAGATGGAGATCCATCTGGAAATCGATTCGATCGATGGGAATTCGACGAAGAGTGGTGTTTTGTCAAGAATCTTACAAGTAAGTGAAGTAAACCAGATATAAAAAACAAGACTGCCAAGATTACTATAATGAAGAGAACTGCTGGGCTTATTTTAGTACCTGAAGATGACGAAGGAGATGATGTTTTATACAAAGTAACAGTAAATGGAGGTGAGAACAATGATGATGATGATGTTGGAGAATTCATAGATTGTTGGTAACCAAGAACACCATCTTCTTTGTTGATTTGATATTTCATCCAAGATACCTTAACATTTTTATGCCTAAAATGCAATCTTTCTTCAGCAAACCCCATCACTGAACAGATCTTTAGTGTTCCACCTTAAAAAAACAATCTTTCTTCATCAAGATCAAAACCCCAACTCACACTTTTGGTGAAACATTCATAACCACAAGCTAAAATCCAAAAAGGTCAACTTTCGCCTTCAAATACAACCAATTTCATAAGACGATTAGTGGGTCATGCTTGATTAAGCTAACAGACGATTCTAAACACAAACCACCGATTCTTGTCCGATAATTGCACAAAGAAAATAACAAAAATTTGTTATAAAACTCAAAATTTCTTTCAATTTCACCTACCTCGAGCCTTCAAACCCTGGAAAGAAGAATAAAGATTGAAAGATAAGTTGAATCAGAAAGCCCTATTTGTGAGGCAATTGAAGGTTGCAGAAGGTGAAAGCAGAGGTGAAATAGGGAGCGAGTGGGAAGATGACACGCGATTGGAGAGTGCGTGAGGGGATCAGTAGAGGAGAGTGAATGAGTACAAAAAGTGGCTCATGATGGTGACTCTGAGTAGAAACAATTGACTCTTGTGGGTGTAAGGTGGAACCATGTAGTATTTGATGGTTCATTAATGGTAGGTGAGGGTGAATGACAGAATGCGGCTATTGCTCTTTACATGACAATTTTGGGATTAGCACATAACCCGATGAAATTGAAAATTGAGTATAGGGACGGTTACAAGGAGACTATCAATTATAAATCAACACCCCAGATTTTTATACGGGTAATATAGCATCATAGGCGTCGTATAGATAAATCGTATAATCTTATATGAGACGTATAATCTCTTTCACAATCACTTGAATTTTGTTATAAGTGTTGTATAACTTATAAATATCGTATAGGAGGTCGTATAGTGCTATAAAACAGCCCCTCCTAATTTTTCTCGTTTTTATGTGTTCGACCGTATACGTCACGTATAATCCTATACGATGTGTATAGGTGGTGTTGATTTCTAATGTGATGTATTTCACATAATCTAGATCAGAATTAGTTTAAGTCAAATCAAGTAAAGCTTGAACACTTAGGTGTTGTTCGTTTTTTCTGCAAAAAAAACGTCTGCAGTCTGCGAACCACATCTGAAAACATTTGCAGCAGAAAATGTGGACCAAACGTCTGCAGTCTGTAAGAAAAAGACTGTTTATTTTTTTAACATCTGTAGACTGTTAAAATATTCTGTAATTAACGAAAACCTATTTTTTAAGATCAAAATAAAAAATCCCACGCCTATTTTTAAGATCTAAAGTAAACTATGTAGAAATCATCAAGATTTTTGGAACATGATCTAGTTAAGGTGAAAGTGCTCTTGGTTATCTTTTAAATTGAAGACATCATTGGTAATTTTGTTGGACAATCAATAATCTGTAATTAACGTGAAAGTGCGAAAGTGATTTTTTACCATTGGTAATAATTCCACAAAGCTCACTATACAAAATCATTCTTCAAGGCTTTTTGGTAATTTTGTTGGACCATCAATATTCAATAACATTTGTTTTCACTTGATGGTCCAATGCTAACAATCAAGATTCTCACTTGTTTATGCGAGCATATCGATTTAAGCAGCTTTAAACCCTGCAAATTTCCACTTAAATGTCGTTTATCTTTAACCATCCTCATCAAACCAACAATTAAACTATGGTTACAAACAATTTCCATGTCAAAATCATCTTCTTCCATCAATGTCTAAATCAATTTGGTGCAATTGATCTTTGTTTTAATAGAACCCTCATTCAACATATCCACCACCAATGACACTTTTGCAGGCTGCATAAGATTCAACCTTGAAGACGAATCAAGACTCAAATTAACAAGAATTGAAACCACTTCAGACCTAATAGCATGAGATGTGTACGGACCCAACAAAGATTAAAGAACATCCACCCCTTTATCAACCACCGTCGTCGTCACGGCGGCATGAGCCGTGACCACCCGCTGGAGCACTTTCAATGACTGAACATGAGCTTGACCCTTTACCCTTTTGACACACAGGCATTTTCACAAACACCTGGTGAGCAAATGGATTCAAAATAAATGATTTGACCTCAATTGTATTGAAGTATGGAGTCATGCTCACGTGGGAGTTTAAGTTAACGGTCTTATGAGTCGAATGTGTGGGTCAAGTTGAATAAGTCAGTCATAGTTAAGTTGTTATTCTGTTAGCTGGTTTTCAGCTAAGTTGTTGAGTCTTTCTCTAGAGTTATTTTCGTTTTTCTGTTATGCATTGTAAGCCTATTTAAAGGCAGTCGACTGAGGTTAATAAGATTATCACATTCACGAGAGTTTCTTTGTTATATCACTTGAATTACTTCAGGTGGTATCAGAGTGAGAGTTCTGTTCCTAAAGTGAGAGAGAAAAGAGTTTATCTGTGAGTGATCAAGATGTCAACAGAAGGAGGTTCTTCACAAGGTTTCATTATTCCGAAGTTTGATGGAGATTATGACCACTGGAGTATGGTCATGGAGAATCTTCTGAGGTCCAAGGAGTTCTGGCCTGCTGTAGAGAAAGGCTATGTTGAGCCTGAGGATGGAGACCAAGTGTCGGATGCAAGGAGAAAAGAAATTGCAGAGATGAAACTCATGGACCTTAAGGCCATGAATTATTTCTTTTATTCCATTGACAAGAGCATCTTGTGCACGATCAAGCAGAAGCAGACTGCAAAACAACTTTGGGAGGCCATGAAGACAAAGTACAAAGGGAATGATCGTCTTAAGAGGGCTCAACTATAGAGACTAAGAAGACAGTTTGAAACACTAGAGATGAGAATAGGAGAATCCATTGAAGAGTACTTTGGGAGAGTAATGACAGTCTCAAATGAGATGAGAAACAATGGTGAAGACATGAATGATGTCAATGTAGTGGAAAAGATCCTTAGAACACTCACACCAAACTTTAACTATGTGATGTGTTCCATTGAAGAATCAAAGGACCTTGATACCTTTACCACAGATGAACTTCAAAGCTCCTTGGTGGTCCACGAACAGAAGATTACCAAAAAGGATGGAGATGAGCATGCTTTGAAGGTTGATGAAGCAAGTTGTGGAAGAGGATATGGTAGAGGAAAAGGAGGAGCAATAAGAGGAAGAGGCAGAGGAAGAGGTAGAGGAAGAAGTAATTTTGATAAGTCCCAAGTTGAATGTTACAATTGTCATCAAATGGGGCATTTCCAATTTGAATGCACACAAGAAGAGAAAGCTGCTGCAAACTTTACTGAATTCGATGAGAATGAGGAGTTGCTCCTAATGATACAAACTGTTGAAGCTGTTGAAGAAGAAGAAAGCAAAGACATGGAGGAGTTAGTCCAAATGGCAGTTGCTGATGAAGAAAAGAACACAAGTAGAGGCTACTGCTTCCTTGACTCAGCTTGTTCGAACCACATGACCGGAGTGAAAGGGTGGTTCACCAGGTTAGATGAGAAATTTAAGAATATTGTCAAGCTTGGAAATGGATTAAAGTTAGAGGTATATGGTATAGGAGACGTGAGTTTTCAAATTGAAGGCATAAAATAGACATTCACAAATGTCTACTACATACCAAGTCTAACTTCAAATCTTATAAGCATTGGACAACTACAAGAGAAGAAGGTTAAAGTGGCAATTGAGAATGGAGAGTGTCAAGTATATCATCCAAATAGAGGCCTTATCATGAAGTCTGCTATGTCAAAGAACAGAATGTTCATTGTTCATGGCCATCACACAGTTTCAAATGCCAGGTGTATGCAAGTAGTAGAAGACAACAACACTAGCACATGGCATAAGAGACTGGGTCATGTGCATCACAAGGCTCTTAGGATGATGCAGTATCAACAGATGGTCAAGGGATTACCCAAGGTATGCAGAAAGACTAGAGTTTATGAAACTTGTAATGTTGGGAAGCAAAGCATAATAGCCATTCCCAAGAAAGCTACATGGAGATCAAGTCACAGATTGGAATTAGTTCACACTGACCTGTGTGGTCCTATCACTCCAACATCCCCTAGTGGGAAAAGGTATGTATTAGTTTTTATTGATGACTATACTAGGAAGACTTGGGTACACCTATTGGATAAGAAGGGAGAATGCTTTGAACAATTTAAGAAATTTAAGGCACTAGTTGAAAATAAGATTGATACATATATTAAGGAATTGAGAAGTGATAGGTGTGGAGAATTCACATCTCAACAGTTCAATGAGTACTATGAGGAGCATGGCATTAAGAGGCAATTAACCACTGCCTACACCCCACAATAAAATGGGGTGGCAGAAAGAAGAAACAGAACATTGATGAACATGGTCAGATGCCTGCTTGTGGAAACAAAAGTGCCTAAGTGTTTTTGGTCAGAAGCAACTGTATGAGCTTGTCACATCATGAATAGATGCATATCTAGAGCCTTAGATAAGAAAGTACCAGAAGAGTTATGGTCTGGAAACAAACCTAATGTAGATTATGTAAGGGTATTTAGATGCATTGCTCATGTTCATGTTCCAGCTCAAGTTAGAACCAAGTTGGATGCTAGGAGTCAAAAGTGTGCTGTTTTTGGGATAAGCCCAGGCTCCAAAGCCTACAGGCTATATGATCCTATCAGTAAAAAGATAATAATAAGCAGGGATGTGATATTTAAAGAAGACAAGCATTGGGATTGGGGAAATGTAGAAGGTGGTGAATTGTTAATTGAAGGAGAACAAAGTGAACAAGCCATAGTCACTGAAGAAGAAGGAAGGAGCAGTAATAACCAAGACAGTCAAGAGCATGGAGAAGATGAAACAACAGTTCCCTCTAATGATATGCCCTCAAGTTCAAGAGTACCTGATGACACTACAGAGAGAATTCAAGATCCTGGTGTTAACAATTCTGATAGTACCACAGGGCAACTCAACACCAGGAGAAGAAGGAGGAGGCCTATATGGATGGAAGACTACTAAGTTGGTGAGGAATCATCTGAGGATGAAGAAGATGGGTATGCAATGTATACTGAACAAGGTGATCCCACTAGTTATGAAGAAGCAAGCAAAGAAACAAGATGGGTGGAAGTGATGAAACATGAGATCAGTGCAATTGAAAGAAATGGGACTTGGGAGCTTGTAGAAGCTCCTGCTGATGCTACTCCCATTGGAGTAAAATGGCTATACAAAACCAAAGTGAATGAAGAAGGAAAGGTTGATAAGTACAAGGCTAGGTTGGTGGTGAAGGGGTATGCATAGCAAAAAGGGGTTGACTATAAGGAAGTGTTTGCCCCAGTGGCAAGATGGGACACCATAAGGACTATTCTTGCCATCTCTGCTCAAAACAATTGGAAAATATTCCAATTAGATGTAAAAAGTGCTTTCTTAAATGGGGAGCTTAAGGAGAAAGTATTCATTGAGCAGCCTCTTGGTTTTGTCAAGACAGGAGAAGAAAACAAGGTGTACAGGTTAAAAAGGGCTTTGTATGGATTGAAACAAGCACCCAGGGCTTGGTTCAATCGTATAGAGAGGTACTTCAAGAGAGAAGGATTCAAACAAAGCAGGTATGATCACACTTTGTTCATTAAAAGGGTATGGGGGAACACAATTATAGTCAGCCTTTATGTAGATGACTTAATATACACTGGGTCAAGCTCTGTTATATGCAATCAATTTAAGGAATCAATGGAAAGGGAATTTGAAATGACTGATCTGGGGTTAATGAAATACTTTCTGGGTATTGAAGTTAAACAAGATGTAACTGGGATTTACGTGAATCAGAAAAAGTATGCAAATGAGGTAATTGCCAGGTTCAAAATGCAAGATAGCAAATCAGTGGAGAATCCTATAGTACAGGGAATTGTACTGACCAGGCAAGGAGTAGGCGAGGACTATGATTCAACAAGTTACAAAAGACTGATTGGAAGCTTGATGTACATAACAGTGACTAGGCCTGACCTCAGCTATGTGGTATGCTTACTAGCTAGGTTCATGGCTCAACCAAAGAAAGAGCATTGGGAATGTGCAAAGAGGGTGCTAAAATACTTAAAAGGTACACATTCTTATGGTTTGTATTATCCTAGTAAAAGCCTGGTGAAGCTAGAAGTGTACACGAATAGTGACTATGCAAGAGATGTGGAGGATAGAAAATGTACTTCTGGGTACATTTGCTTGTATGGTGGAACTACAATCTGTTGGAGCTCAAGGAAGCAGGAGATAGTCACTTTGTCCTCTACTGAAGCTGAGTATGTTGCTGCTACTCACTGTGCTTGTCACTATGTATGGTTAAAAGGGTTGTTAGAAGATCTAGGTGAAAAGATAGAAGGTGTGATGAAGATAATGTGTGACAATACTTCCACAATTAAGCTGTCTGAGAACCCAGTTATGCACAGGAAGACAAAGCACATTCATGTTAGATATCATTTCTTAAGGGACATGGTGAATGATGAAGTGGTGAAACTGGTGTATTGTGATACTAAACAGCAAATAGCTGATGTGATGACTAAGCCTCTAAAGTTGGAAGACTTCAAGAAGTTCAGGAAAGCCATGGGTGTTGTGGAAATAAACTAAGCAGAGAGTGCTTAGTTTAGGGGAGGATATTGAAGTATGGAGTCATGCTCACGTGGGAGTTTAAGTTAACGGTCTTATGAGTCTAATGTGTGGGTCAAGTTGAATAAGTCAGTCACAGTTAAGTTGTTATTCTGTTAGTTGGTTTTCAGCTAAGTTGTTGAGTCTTTCTCTAGAGTTATTTTTGTTTTTCTGTTATGCATTGTAAGCCTATTTAAAGGCAGTCGACTGAGGTTAATAAGATTATCACATTCACGAGAGTTTCTTTGTTATATCACTTGAATTACTTCAAATTGCAGCAGATTACATCAGGTGTTTGTTGCGGCAACGATGACTGTGAAGGAGGGCGGTGACGGGAAGGAGGGCGGCGGCCGTAAGGGAGGGCGGCGACGGGGAGGACGCGATGGTAAAGGAGGGTTGCGGGGTGAGCCGACAATGGTCCGTAGGGAGGCGGGGCACAGGGAGGCGGGCGCAGGTGGGGGGAGGGGGGCCGGCGATGGTCCAGCGGGTAGGGGGAGGTTGGGCGACGGTGGTGAGACTTGAGAGGGAGGATAGGGAGGAGGTTCAAGTGGTGGGAGGTGGGAATGGATTATAAAGTAGGAAGAGGTTTGATGACCTAAAAAGTGGTAGGTCCATGTATTCTCCACGCAGACGTCAGGAAGATGTTTTTTAATAAAACTTCTTTCAAAAAACAAACAATCTGCAAAGTCTAACGTCTTCGCGTGGTATGGGCGGCGCAAATAAAAGAGGTCAGGAAGTGCTTATTAGAAAAAAACAAACACCCTTTAATCTCAAGGGAGCTTAATCACTTTAATTCCAAATGACTTAAATTGATGCAAAATACAAATATTAATGACGTTTTCTTATAGTTTACTTGGTATAACAACGAAAAAGGAAATTTACGATAAACTGAAATGACGAAAAACTTTATTTTCTCTTCCTTGTATGTAAACTCTAATTCCCTCCATCCCCATTTCTTATTGAGAAAAAACACATTAGTATAACCAACTGAAATGTATATTAGACTTCGGGTTTCCTAGAATTGTGTACCAAGTCTAGTAGGTTTAATGGGTTTTTGTAACGTTTATATATTGTAAGGTAATTTACTTAATAGTAATTAATTTAGTTTTCTTATTATTTTACATGGTATTAAATCCTTAAAGATCAATTATCTTTTTCTTCTTTCCCAAAAATAAAACATAATCATCACCAATTGATAAAAACTCTAAACAAGGAGCTTTGTCATCTCCTCTGCTTTGACACCCTGTTTGCGCGTCATTACTAATTTCATTTTTTATTCACTTTTCTTACTTGTCGTTCTAAGTGTGACAACCCTCAAAATTCGGTAACTGAAGTATGGCCTAACGAACTGGGCGCACGAGGCCCAGTAAGGCGCAATAAGAAATTTAGGTTCACCTGAACCCCGACTTGATAATCCCAAGTCATAACGAGGATCATTGAGCTTCGCAGATGAATATTCAGACTGATAAACGGTTAACGCGGTAGATAACCAATTCCTATCGAAACACGAAACTTCTAGTGTCATGTCTATGGAATATTATTATCCTAATTGAACAATCATTCTGAAACTCTATCCGAGCGCCTAACGACCGTCGCGCGTCCAAAATCGATAAAACCGCATAAAACACACATACGTTAACGTTGTTAGTTCAAGCGGTTCGGATGCCTAAATTTACGAACAAACTATTATTACACACTTATTATTATTTTATATAATTAATAAAATTATCATATTCACATTCGGTGCGAGAAAACGCTCAAAACGGTTAAACGTGTGAAATACGCGATATTAACGCGCCCCGAGCCGGTTTGTCACCGAATACGTAATATTAGACGAAACAAATTTTCCGAGAGTATCCGATACATTTATAAGTCATAAAATTTGAAAAGAAAACTAAAATAAAAGTGTGATATAAGTTAGATTTGTACGCGATACCAGCCGACACGGAGCAACAGACATTTACCGGTATTAATTCAACCCGTATATAAACCCACTCCCCTTTCATTCTCTTCACACTTTACACACACTTAAGTGTGTTTTTGGAGAGAGAGGGAGAGTGAGAGAGAGAGAGAGAGCTGGAATTTCCGGCCACCCTCTGGTGGTGGTCCGGCGGCGGTCCGGCGGAGGTCCGGTGGTGGTCCGGTGGCGGTCCGGCGGTGGTCCGGCGGCGGTCCGGCGACCGTCGAAGTCCCGTTTTCACCATACAACCATTTTTCGACGCTACGAACGCGATGGTAAGCTCCGATTCCCTGAATCTTTCGTTAAAGATGCTAAAAATCGAGTTTTATAATCTGTCCAGGAAATGATGTGCATGCGCACTATCAGAGATGGGACGATTCCCGAAGATCTGACCGATTGAATGTTTCTAATTTTTGGATATGTTATACCTAACATACCCGTCTTAACATCTAACGGTCAGTTTTCAAAAATAATACTCAGAGATATGATTTTTCTGTCCACAAACATGACTGATCGGAATTTTCTACTTGAAAAGCGGCTGTCCCAAAACTTGTTCGTTTTCCCCGGAGATTGGACCGTGGAATCATAACATTTTTGAATTGCATGGATGATTCGAGACCAAGGAAATGTTCGTGTTGGAAAAACGAACAAAATGATGTTTTCGGTTCTCATTCCATGTCGGTTTCAAGAAGATTCGTATATGCGAATCGGACGCGAAAGGTATAAACCGAGTGTTTAATATTCGTATATTGTGTCAAACGAGTGGGACGAGTGCGGCTACTAAATATAAACGTAGTGATAAAATACGTTTATGATAATTATAAAATATAACTAAATGAGATAAAATATGGACACACATATAGATATAACTAACTTGTTATATTTAAGAAAAATTCATATAAATTAAAATATAACGTGTATTGTATAAATATTGGACATTGTAATAAAGTTGTATAAAGTGAAATACGACTCTTGTATTTTATAATAACTTGAATTGAAGAAAAATAATTTTATATATATAAATACTTAAATAGGTTAAATGGAGTTTTATTAACAAACATATATATATATATACACACATTATATATATTGGATTTTTATAAAGAATCTTATGGCTATTAAATAAACGTGTACGAATAGATATGACGAGTTTTCAAATGATCTATAAATTATGTAAAACTAACCATTGTTTTATTAATATAAAAACCCAATGAAGTTATACTTACAAAAATTGTAGACGAAATTCAATAATTTGGACGAGCATGATATCTTGGTAAAGACGGAAGAAATAATATGAAAATCCAAAGACATATACTTGAGCCATATCAATAAAGATGAATTGTTTGATAAAGTGTGTGTATAT
>BJCO01828367.1:0-14633 GCA_018326465.1 Flaveria floridana | reverse complement strand
TATAGTTATACTCTATTGGGTTTAGTGTTTTAAAATCGGGCCAAATTTTGTATTAATAATGTCATAGCATAACACGACACATTTTTAACTTAAATTTACTTTGCGTATTAAATAAGACTCAAACTTACTCACCACTTGGTAAGAGGTATACACTTGCCTCTTAAAAGTAAAAAATCAATATTTGGTTTAATTGTGATTGCATATAAACTACAGGGGGCTATTTTGCAATTTAGTCTTTTTTGAAACCACAAGAGAAAAGTTTGTTTTACAACCGAAACTGTTTTTCCTTCTTGTCTGCAAGAAAGATAGGGATATACCAAGCCCACTCTCCTAACAGAGCGCGTTTGAAGCACGTGATTTAAATTCTTTTTTTTTTAATTTTCTTTGTTAAAAAATTTCTTATTTATTGATTTATTAAACAAGTGCAAATAAGAAAATATAATTAAGTGGTCCCATTTTATAATACTGGGATAGTTTTATTGATATAAGACAATTGGGAAATTTACTTCATAGTGAATGTAGTTAATTTTAATAAGTTTCTTGATTTGAGTTTAAATTCTCAATGAAATGATATAAATCAAAAGAATGAATACTATGATGATTTGTTGATAAGTAAAAGGTGTATCACAAAAAACATACATAATTTTGACGTGTTATTTGTTGACGAAACATGCTAACAAATTTAGACCTAATTCTCATGATGAGGTATTTTAATATTTGTGAGACTTTAATTTCTATATTTGTATTATTATGACAATTATATAAGATGTCATATTTTCTTCAGGTGACAACTTAATTTTGTTTAACAAAATTAAGAATATTAATAATAATAACAACTACAACTAACAACTATCATATAAAAGTCTAAACAAAGTTAAAAAAATTTATATAAATATGTAGTAACTAAAAATCATTTTTATCCTTAATTTTATTTATTTTGCACAGACTTCTCACATCTTATTTCTTACATATATTTTTATTCAGTTAAGTAATAATATTTTTTATTACTATTTATCTTTTTCCACTCAACGAAGAATTATAAGAGGGTAGTAATAAGTTCATAAATATAAGAAATATTCATAAATATGTAAAAAAACTACTAAAAACCACATAAGCAATGGACATAATACCTTGATAAAATTGGTAATACTAAAAGATGATGGTTTTATTCTATTTTTTAATATTTTTTTTTATTTTAACATCTATCTCCTTAATTTTTTAGAAAAACTTTAAAATGTCCATATATGTAATACATTGTGTGTGCATTGATGCACATTATCAAAAGATTATAGATATCATGATTTTTAATATATTTATCTTAAAAATAGTAAAATTACAAACATTTTGATATATTTATTTAATAAATAGTGTAAAAGTTAAAGTGGTTTTTTCTGGTTATTTATAGATTTATGATTCTCAATTGAATGTCATTCTCTCTCTCTCTTTTATATATATATAATAATAATAATTTACAGATAACTTAAACTATGAAATTTTCTATAAATTTGATTTATTAATGTGTTCATTATATTTGTTTTAATGATAAAGAGATATTATGGAGACTCGCACGTTAACTTCTAACCAAATTACATGCAATAATATTTATAATTTCCAATCCTTTATGCAGTAATATTTATAAGAGTAAATTATCATTTACATCTCTGAGGTTTGTTGGTTTTGATCATTTGTATCCTTACAGTTTAAAATCCCCATATCTACCATGACATATCATTTTTGTCTCCGTTTGCATCCAAAATGCAAACGCTGTTTAACTTTTTCGTCACTCATCTCTCTCTTCCAGGGGTATTTTAGTCAATTCTTCTCATACCCTTGTAAAAACCTATTAAAAGCCCTAACCTTCAATCTTAAAACCCATCTTCAACCTCGCCTTCAAGATTACTGAGCTTCGTTTGAAATTACTGAAATTAGTAAGCTTGCATTGTGATTTCTGCATTTAAGATGGTTCTTAACAATTGGATTGTTCGCAAAAAAGAGTATCCGTGGTTTGACCCAATCGAAGTTTACGGTATCTGTTCTGAAAATCAATATACAAATGGGATTTTTTGTTTATTTTGGTATTTTCATCCTTAGTAATGTATTGTTTGATTGTTTCAGCTAATGAACCCACTATGTTTTCACTTAAAATCCAGGGGAGAGTTTACAAAGTTCCCAGGATCAAGGTATGTCAAGGGTAAAGTTACATTCGTTGACATGGTGGACATTGATGTATTTTCAGTCCATGAGCTTGATGACATGATGAAAAAGTTAGGTTACCCTAGGGATGAGGTAATGTACTATAATATTAAGATTCCTGGTGGGGACTTGGATGTAGGGCTACGAGCTATTGCAGGTGATTTGGATGTGATTCACATGCAGCAATACGTGAACATGTTTAAGTTGATTGAAGTCTACATAGAGCATAAAGTTACAAAGGTTAACACCTAGTTGAAGTCACCTAACCAAGGTACTAGGGTGATAATTGAAGAGATTGATGATATTAGACCCTCTAATCCTTGTAGTAGACAGTTACAACTTGGGTGGTATGAACAAGGGGATGAATAAGTTCAAAATGCACATACAGATGAACATGGTGCACAAGTACAAGGGTTGGAACAACAAGGGGTTGAACATGAGGAAGTGCAAGATGAAGGGCAGCATGATGAACAACTTGAAGATGGAGAAATGCAAGATGAAGAACCTCATGATAAACAAGTTAAAGATGGACAAGTGCAAGATGAAGGAGTTCATGATAAACTAGTTGAAGATGGAGAAGTCCAACAAGTACGACATGAAGAGGTTCAACAGGGTGATGAAGGGCAGATAACTCCTAATATGGAAGATGATATTTTCTTGTCAAATTTTCTAGAACCATTTCATATAGAGGAGTGTAATATTAAGGGTAACGATGTTGGTACAAAGGAGAATGATAGTTAGGGTGGCAATGGTGGTACAGGGGAGAATGACATTGAGGGTGACAATGCTGGTTCTGAAAATAATTTTGAAGGTGGTTCTGAATCAGGTTATTCTGACTATATTATAGATATGGATAATGAAATGGAGAATGTTGATGTTGACATGGATCAATACAGAGCATTTATTGAGATGGAAGATGATAACACGTCCGGAGATGACAATAGTTATGAAGGTGATATGGATGATGTTGAAGTTGATCTAGATAACTTTGATAGTGCAAGTGATGAAGATGATGTTCAAACTAAAAAGGAAATTAAGAAGCTTAATAGGAAGAATAGAAACTGGAAGTCACTTGGATCATGTTCGGTGTATGTTGGGCAAACATTTAAAGATAAGGAAGAGATCAAGGAGATTGTTAGGGCAATTGTTGTGCAAAATATGAGGCAGCTTGCATATGTAAAAGATGAGAAATTAAGGGTCAGAGTGGTATGTTATGGGGCAAATCCTGATTCTGTCTGTAGTTAAGGGCAAATTGGTCAAAGTTCAAATATAAGTGGGTCCAACACATAAGAATCTGGAAAAGATAAAGCATGTAAAGGTGTTTGGTAGTGCAATTAATAATAAGACAAGAAATAGGTACCCACCTCCCATTTATCTATAGACTCTGCATATATCAAGGCTCAACATTCAAGAACTGTTTTTAGTGAAGACTTTTATAGAAGAACACATGTGTATGCAAACAAGAAAGATTAGACTATACACAAGCTCAGTGATTGCTAAAGAGGCTGAATCCATACTTGAGTGCAACCCTCATATACCTCTACAGGCCCTTCAAGATATTTTACAGAGGAAAAACCAAGTACAGATCTTATTAAAAAAGATCTTTGTGGCAAAGTTGATGGCTTTAAAGAAAATGGAGGGTGATTACATATCTCAATATGCTTTATTGAGGGATTATTGTGATGAGTTGTTGAGATCTAACCCTGGATCAACTGTTAAGCTTGATGTTAAAAGTCAGTGTAACCCAAGTAGTCCAACAAGACAATTTAAAAGAATTTACATATGTTATGTTGCTTTAAAAGCTCGTTTCAAAGCATGTGGGAGACAGTTGTTAGGTCTGGATAGGAGCTTTATAAAATGGCCATTCCCAAGACAAATTCTTTTTGCAATTGGAGTTGATTCAAATAGTGGAATATACCCGGTAGCATTTGTAGTAGCTGAGGCTAAAACCTATGATTCATGGACTTGGTTCCTTCAAAATCTTGGAGATGATTTAGATCTGGACATGAACTCAACTTTTACCTTTATAAGTGACAGACAGAAGGTATTGTTTAATTTAGATGTGTTTTAAAGTCTAAGTTTATTGTTTAATTTCATCTGTTATGTTTCACTTTTCTTTGTAGGGCATTATACCTGCTCTTAAGAATGTCTTTCCAGCAGCTGAGCATAGATATTGTCTAAGGCACATTCATGAAAACATGAAAGCTAAATAGAGAGGCCACATGTATAAGGATCTTTTATGGAAATGTGCAAGTACAACCACAATACCCGAATTTGATAAGCACATGGAGTCAATAAGAAAACAAGATTCATCATTATATGATTGGTTAAAACAAATCCCAGCCAGACATTGGAGTAGGGCTCATTTTAGTGGTATGCTATATTTTTTTCATATATATGAGTACATATGTCTAAATGTTGGCTACTTATTAATTTGTATACATGTTCAATGCAGGTAGAGCACAATGTGATGTTTTATTGAACAACCTTTGTGAGGTTTTTAACAAGCAGTTAGTCGAAGGCAGAGCCAAGGCAATAATTATATGTTTAGAATTTATCAGGAAATACTTGTTGAATAGGATTGTTATGGTTTAGAAGATGTATTCAAAATGTCCAGGGCCTCTTACACCCTCTGCAGTCATAACCTTTGCACATATTAAGTCTCAAGTAGCAGAGTACAATTTTATAATGACAGGACATAAGAAATACCAAGTTAGTGGATCGTGGATGGATCAAGTATGTGTTGACTTAGAGAAAAAAGCATGTACATGCAGGAAATGGGAGCTTGCAGGCATGTCTTGTAAATATGCAGTTGCTTGCATATGGGATTTGGCTACATATGACCAGGAGACTGCAATTCCTGAGTCTTGGGTTTTAAAGTTCATCTGTTAGAAACTTGGAAGGATGTGTGTAAAAACACCCTAGAACCTATCAATGGGAGGCCCATATGGATACCATCAACCTGCCCAACTACACTAACCGCACCAAAGCATCATACTCCAGTTGGGAGACCTAAAAAGAAGCGGAAGAAGTCGGTTGAGAAGGTGGCTCAAGGTAGGGTTGACAAGGATGGGAAGTTGGTGAAAGAGGGATTCTCTATTATGTCACACCCTCAATTTCCACGAACGGGGTTTTACCGTCAGGCGTGTGACATAACTAGGATCTCAGATAAGCATCAGTTACACCAAACGACTCTATAGTTACAAAACATATAAGTTGCTTAATAAAACGAGATAAACCAATTTGTCTTTAAGTATTACGGAAGCGAAAACAGGAAAACATTTAACAATAGTTTTGGAACATGCAAACACGTGTCCAATCCAATTTATGTAATGTAAATGAAATTAAATCTTAAAAACAGTTTGGGATGAATGTGGAATGTCATGCAGTGGATGCTGTGCTCCTAGGCGTGCCATTTCAATGTCCTGAGAGAAAACATGCAAAAGTCAGTACAAGACTGATGAGTTCACAGGTTTATCAGAAAACAGTTTGGGATGAATAAGTATGTATATAAGATGATTGAATATGATAATAATTGATGTTCCAATGAACTCCTTCATGAGGTACCTAAACATGTATATATATTTTAAGATTTAGGTTAATAATAAGGTTTAACGATTAAACGCGAACTAGGGTTTAATAAGTAAATACATCTTTATTATTAGAATAATGTTTCGATTAATAACAAATTATTAATCTAAACCTTTAGTTTATAAGAAAATAATATTTATAAATAATTTGTGAAATTATAAAATATATAATTTCTACAGTTATCATAATAAAACTTAAATTAATAATGCCTATTAATATTATAAAGATTTTATTGTTTCAAGTTTAATTTTACATAAATAATTATTTAGTTATTTTAAAAGAACTCATTTGTATCAACATATAAAGTTTAAATATAAGTTTTAAATAAACATTTTAAGATAATTATGATTTTAAAAAAATAACGTTTGAACCAAAATAAATTTATTAGTTGAAACCTATTTTTAATAGGATTTAACCAAGAATAATATTTTTAAAATGTTTTTAAAATAATTATTTAATTTTTAAAATTAATAGAAAAATCCAGAAAATTATTTGGTGGTTTGAAAAATATTTAAAGTTTACAAAAATAATTTTTATATTTATTAAAAATTTTCTGAAAAATTAATTTGGGCTAAAAGCCCTTAAAAAAATATGTGAGGTTGCCCGGTTCGAACCCGGGACCTCATGTTTAGAATGTGAGCGCAGAACCAGCAAACCAAGGCCTCAGCTGTGGTAATAACTCGGTTTCAATTTCTTTTAAACATAAACACAAGAGAACCCCCGATTCATATGAACCCTAGAATAGAAATCGACCTAATTGGACATCGATTCGACTCTGTTACTGATTAGGTTCATAGGGCTTTTAATCCCCATCTAAAATCGAGTAGATAGATGTGTTCAATTACCCGTTTCGAGATCGTATTGGTGATGAACAGACGAAGAAACAGGTCGCGGCTTTGGTGGTCTTTGAATGTGGAATTTTTGAGTGTTTCATTAGGAATTGAGCTCAGAGGAGGTTTATAAACGAATTAAAGTTCGTGGGTGCTCGATTACTTTGATTATTATTTAGTTTTAGTGCGATCTGTGGCTGGGAAAAGTAGCCGAAAGCGGAGGAAAGGAATCGATCGCACTAAATCGATTATAGTTTTAAATTGAAGTGGGGCTGATGTTCGAATCTCCCATGTGAATGTGTCAGGATGTTTAATTGATTAAAATCGAGTGAATTTTGGGTGTTTGGGGGTCGCCGGAGACCCGCCGGAGTGTTGCCGGAGAAACAGGGGTCGACGGTGGGTTGGGTTTTAAAGAATTTACACATTTGGTCCCTGTGGTTTTTAGAGTTATCATTTTATGTCAGAACTTTTAATTTAAGTTTCATAAATTACATAATTAACCCCTAGACTTTTAAATCCAAATTTTTTTATACATTTTTATTTTCTTAATAATTCTTACAAAATAGCAATATTATTATTATTATGATGTTATTATTATTATCATTATTATTATTCTTAAATAATAGTAAAATGGATTAATTTGCGATAAGCGAAGGAAGTTAATTTAAATAGTATTTAACCGAAAAATTCGGGTTGTCACATATTAGATGTGGATTGTGCGAGAATTATGGTCACAATAAAAGATCTTGCAAAGGACAGGGTTCATCACGGCCAGTTTCACAAGGTGCTCCACATGAAAGTCAGTAGGTTGTTTTATGTATTTTTGATGTGGTTTGTTTAGCAAAGAAACTATCTAACTTGTTGTCTTTATTTTGGTTGTATGTATTGGTATGTATTTTAAAACTATGTAATGCTTGGTGTTGTTATGTAATGCTTAGTAATGCTGTGTAATCAATTATGAGGCTGCTTATGTTTGAATGGTAATAAAATGGTCAAAATGGTATGGGGCTGCATAATGACACTCAAAATGTTTTGGTCAAATTGGTATCAAAAAGGTATCCAAATGGTATCAAATTAGGGCTGTATAATGACAGGCAAAAAGGTATGATCAAAATGGTGTCAAAATGGAGTTCAAATTGTGTTGAAAAGGTGTAAACATGTTGTCAAATTGGTATCAAGATGGTGCTGCACAATGACAGCCAAATTTGTAACTATTTTGACCTAATGTTAGTCAACTCCATTCATACACTCAATTAACCAAGTAACCATCATATTCATTTCACATAATGGCTTAATACATCTATTACAAATTAACATTTACATAAATTACTACAAAAGTAGGTCAATTCGTTCAAAATAACAGCAATTCATATCATTTATACATGATATACATATTAAATAACATCCAACTGACAATTAACCAAAATTTCATCCTTGTAGCTTTAAACTTCAACATCTTGCATCTTTCATCTTTCATGTTGCTTGACTTTAACAGCCAATTAATGATTTCTGTAGATCTTAGACTCGGAGCAGGTTCAGCCCAACTTACAAAACCACAATTAGACCCCTGTTCATGAAAACTAGCTCAACTAAAATTCGTTCAACTGGAATTGACAAATTATTGAAACTAGGTCAAAATATAGGGTTTACCGTTCTTGCACAGTGATGTGCTCTAAATTATACATATAAAACACATCAATTGCACATCAATTATCTCAGAAACTCTTACTAAAAATGATGATTTGATACTTAAATCGTTCATATTGTGTTTTCAGGCTTGGAAAAGACTAAGATGAACAAAAGGAACTTAAAAAGGAAGAAATTGAAGAAAACCAAGCTCCGGAATTCAAGCATGGGGTCGTGCCTCATGAGGCACACCCCCATGCCTAGCCTGAAACACACCCCCGTACTAAAACCAACACACCCCCATGTTTGTCAGTTCGAAAGGACGAAAAGTACGGTTCCCCGACCCGAGGCACGGGGGCGTGCCCCAGGAAGCACGGGGCCATGCCCCACAACAAACACGGGGTCGTGCCCCATTAAATACGGGGCCATGCCCGACAACATCTGGGCGTACGAGCCAACTAACTTTTACGTATATTGTACTACCATGCCTTTTAGGCACAGGGCCATGCTTAAACACTCCAGAAAGCCTATAAATATGACTTCATTTGCAACTTTGAGAGCAGCTATTGAGAGGTGAAGTGCTGGTGTTCCCTCTCGGGAACCCAACCTTTGGAGGTCCTTAGAAGGTTTTGAAGGTCCATTCAACACTTAGAAGAACCTCGGGATCCTTTAACATCATCTATAGTGAATCACCGGTTTGATTGTTATAATTTATCAATGATTTCATTACTATCTTCTATCTTTGTTGTTATGTTCAAGCTCATTATGAGCTAAACTTCATTTGTTATCCTAATTCAGTGAAACTTTATGTAACTTGTGATGAACTAATGGTGTGATTTATGTTGTGTTAATGTTATGGTGGTCTTGGGAAAACTTTCGATGGGTAGCATCTACATTTGAATGAGAAGTTATAAACTTATGATTTGTAATTGTGATTGTCATACATGGTTGAAAAACGTATGATCAACTTTCATTCATGAAACCGATCTTCATAACAAATCTATGGCTAATTAACTAGAGATGGTTATTAGAAATCATATCACCTTAACTTTCTAATCATTTACGGGTTCCCTTTTATTAGTCTGAGAATTCTACAGTAATTGTTATGGTTTTCTAAAATTAACGGTATGTTGGAAAGGAACTTGATCAACTCTCTTCCTACATTAAGTTATGTTTTCAGAAATCGTATGTCGAAAAGGTCACAAAAGATTTACCTAAACATTACTAGGGCTTTGACCTAAGCAGTAAATCTCAACCTGACGTGGTCCTAGTCACTACGGAGCGGATAGACGAGAAATCACGCCAGCTTATCTTTATAAACATTAACACAATTACTTTAATCAATATCTTTAATCACACCACCAATTCATCATATTTGCATGAGTGTAATCTAAATTAGGATAATAGCTTTACTTCACTGAAAGAATCATCAAAAGTCTCAATCTATCTTTATCTATCTTTATTTATTGTTATTTTATTTAACTTATCATTTTCTAAGTCAAAATTGATAGTTAATTATGAGAGTTGTTGAGTAGGCTTAGTGTGTCTACAGATTGATACTCGGTTCTTACAAACACTATATTACCTCACGACAGATACACTTGTCTTTTGTGTGTATAGTTTAGTATTAGTAATAACCAATTAAAACTGAATCTGATCGAAAAACCTTTATCAAAATATATATACTATCCGCACGCATCACACAGAGGTGAAACCGACTGCCTGGATTTTGGGGGTCCACGAGGTGCAAACAAAGGTAGCGTATCCACATGAGCATCTTACCATGTTCTTCTTCGTATTCCTTAGGATTTACAGAAAGTGCAGAGAGAGAGAGAGGGAGAGAGATATTTAGGTTGTAATGGTGGAGAGGTGATGGTAGTTCAGGGCTTTTAATGGGTTTTACAAGGGTATGGGAAGAATTGACTAAAATACTCCTGGAAGAAAGAGATGAGTGACAGCAAAGTTAAACGGCGTTTGTATTTTGGATGCAAACAAGGACAAAAATGATATGTCAGGGTAGATATGGGGATTTTTAAACTGTAAGGATATAAATGATCAAAACCACCAAAACTCAGGGATACAAATGATAATTTACTCTATTTATAATTTTATAATAATAGTAGTATTAATAATAATATAAATAATTAAATAGATAAATATAATAATAATTGATAGGACATGTTTTAGAAACATAATAAATGTAAAGGCATGTATGATGTAGTTTTCCCCTAACCACTTAGAACAAAAAGACCCCATGTAGAAGAAATATATATAATGTTGGTGGGTTTTGTCTTTGAGGTGCTTGATTTATCTTCATGACTGAATAATGATGACACATACACACATAGTCAATGTCACACTCATGAATTGCAAATTTTATTGATTTATTCTCTCTTTATACACATTGTTTCTAAGTTCCAATATTGAAATATGATTCAATTGCGTATGGAAATTAAATTTAAGCTATTATATGTCGTTGTCTACATAATGTTCAAAGTTAATTTTGCCCATGCCCTATTTCTTTTTGGAATCTTGATCTTAAAGGCTCGACTTTGCTCATTTTAAGTATTTTGTAATTTTCATACTTTATAAATTCCTAAATTCGATATGTGAAAGAATTTGAGGAAATGTTCCGAGTAAAAAAAATTAAAGATTGTACTTTTTTAATATAAAGATGCGTACATTAACAGACAATATCTTATCAATAAAACTTACTAACAGATGAGGCTCATTGAGGCCTATTGTTATGCTAATCATAACTGACAGTGAATCAACATCTAAATGACTTGTTATGACGTAATGTGATGTTGTGTAACCTAAATTAGCCCACTAACGCATGCCAATGTCTATCGGTGTACAAATGATCACATGCATGTCCTTAACATGAAATGATTTGTTGTGATATTATCATGACTTTGTGTTATGTGAAACTCACTAATAAATGACAGTCTCCATTAAGGCTCATTAGTATATTAGTGAGCATAACATGATGTCACCACTAAAATAGTATATTGTGACATTGTGTGACCTAAAACAACTCAATGATACATGACCACGTCTGTTAAGATCTATTAGTGTACTAATCATCACTTGTCCGTGATCCCTCGGTGTAGCACCTGTTGTTTACCCATCAGTAATACTAGTCATAAGCAGGAGCGTCTCAACGCTTTTGGAGGCCTAAAGTGAAAATAAAATTGGTGGCCTTTTAAAACTTTATCTTTAAAAATATCCTCTTTTATCATTGTTTGGTTGTTGATTTTTTGATACTTCGG
This sequence comes from Flaveria floridana, assembly GCA_018326465.1. Lineage (NCBI taxonomy): Eukaryota > Viridiplantae > Streptophyta > Magnoliopsida > Asterales > Asteraceae > Flaveria > Flaveria floridana. Next base: position 3,121 of record BJCO01828367.1, on the reverse strand, counting down.
TTGTTCATTATTTGGTTCATTTACTTGTGTACTATGTGTTTCTTTATCGTTAATTAATTGATATTGTTCATCATTATGATTGTTTGAGAATCATTTGATTGTTGATTAGGATCGTTTTGAGCATCATTTGATTGTTCATTAGAATTATTTTATATATATTCATCTTGTTCTCTAATTCGTTTTGACATGTTGATCAAAATATCAAATCTAAAAGACTAAGACAATTCCTAAATCTAATATTTAACATAAAGTCAAATTTAACTGACTAAAACAAATGCCTAAATCAAATACAAACTAAAACAAATTCCTATATCAAATACTCAAAGAAATTTCTAATTACTAAATCAAATATCCGAAACAGTCAATCAGAAAAGTAAACTAAAACCCAAAACAAGGAATTTAAAAACAAGTAAATCAAATATCCAAACAAAGCCGTCAAATAAAGTGAATTAGAGAACGTCAAAACACAAACCTGAGCCCTTAGTACATTACTCGAGAAGATGTAGTTAATTAGAGAAGCAATTAAAAGGGACCTAATTTCTTAATCCCGACTCCAGTGATGACACTGGAGTTCTGGGTTTGCAATCGCAAGGTGGCTGGGTGGGTTCGTGAGGTGGTTGTTTAGGTCGCCTCTTCGCAACAAATCGTATCAAAATCGCAAGCTATGTTCGTAACAATTAGCAATCTGCAGCATATGAATGATGAAATCGTAGCCTTGTAGGGTTCTTAACCATTCTGTTTCGTCGTCTCTTTGTTTCCCCTCCCCCCACCAACTGGGAATGGATGTGAAGAAATTCCAGGGTAACATGGTTTTCTTCTTTTTTTCAATTTAAGTTTTTTGAGTTTTAACTTGAGAGTGGACTATATAATAAAATGAGTTTTTGGTGGCCTGTTAGAATAGGTAGCCTAAAGCCCTAGTTTATTTTTTTAAGCTAAAGAGCCGCCCCAGGCCATAAGAAATGTCGATAAAACCCATCGGTGAAATTTCTGTAGGTGGTCCTTTTTTTAATTTTTAACAATAGTTTTTCTACATCTAAATACCACTTATAGGCTTCAGGTGATCCCTCTAAAAAGCATTCTTTTTACTTACCTTTTTCAAATAATAATGAAGGGAATATTGTCAACTTTGTTTTTTAGGGGTTAATGACAAAGTTTAGATGGACCATGAAACGTCAATGATGGGTTTCACTTCTACTTGTTAACGAAGTGTGTAGTTCCAAGGTTAGACATAGGAATCAAGAGCTATTGACTAGATGACTAGACAATGAAACCATTATTTTTATAACTTATAAGAAGAAAACATATGTTCGAGACGTCACGCATAAAAGATAATGTCACCCAACGAAGTTGGTAAGCTTTCATAGTCTTAACTAATAACCTCTAGCCTGATCTCTCTACATAGAATTATTATTCTCATGTCAAATTCGGGTCACGAGTATAATCTCTCGCGAGAGGACAAACTTTGTTATCTAATCGCAATTCTATGCTTGATTTCCATTTTTAATTAGTGAAATGGAACTTCTTATATGTAACTTAGCTAGATAAGAAACAAAATAATATTATGAGTTACAATTTTTTGTCCTCTTAGATTTTGACACAGTGAATCCAAAGGAGTCAACGACAACACCCAACTTCCCAAGTACCCAACCGTTATGGGCCATCATGTACCTTACAAGTTATAAGACCACATGCTCTAGCCCATAGTAAAGGCATTGATTTAAATTTAATAAAAGACGTTAATTTTTATTATTTATTTTTTGTTATAATGGATTTAACCTATCAATATCTCCCTTGATACTATTATATATATTAAAATCTCCTTGGCCGGTGTCCACAAGGAATTTTTAGGGGTTTAGAATCTTTCCACCAAATTATGAGAAATTGCAAAAGACCCCTTAATGATTTTTAATTTGTTTCATACTTTTAGTTTATCATTAGATTTTTTTAATATTATTTAATATATTATATAAATATAAGTTTTAACTCAATGTTTTTACATATTTTATAATTTAGGCTTTATATATTTTACTTTCTGTTTTGGTTCTATATACCTTTCAACTTTTAGAAAATTTACGTTTTACGTTGGTTCAACGTGTTTACGACTACCTTTTTCTAGAATACCTTTTTTTAGAAAATTTACGTTTTACGTTCCGGTTTAAATTTTATGAGTTAACACGCCACAATGTGCGCGTATGGTTCAACGTTTTTACGACAACCTTTTTTCCAATAATTTAATGACCCATTTACATTGTGCGAGTCTTATATATATAAATCTTGAAAGTCGGTGTCCACAAGAACATTTTAGAGGTTTTGAAAGTTACCACCAAACTTTAAGAAATTACAAAAAGGCCCCCGCTCACTTTCAAGAACCTTTTAGAGTTTTTTGAACTTACCACTAATCTTTAAAAATTGCAAAAAGGCCCTCGCTCACTTTTCATATATAGTTTATTATTATTACACTATATTTTAATACAACATATATTTAATTATTTTTAGTTCTAATCAACTTTACATTATCCACAGGTTTATATTCTTTTTTACTCTAATTCTTTCTTTAATATTTTGTTTGATTTTTTTAATACTATTTAATATATTATATAAATATAAGTTTTAACTCAATGCTTTTACATATTTTATAATTTAGGCTTTATATATTTTACTTTCCGTTTTGGTTCTATATACCTTTCAACTTTTAGAAAATTTACATTTTACATTGGTTCAACGTGTTTACGACTACCTTTTTCTAGAATACCTTTTTTTAGAAAATTTACGTTTTACGTTCCGGTTTAAATTTTATGAGTTAACACGCCACAATGTGCGCGTATGGTTCAACGTTTTTACGACAACCTTTTTTCCCATAATTTAATGACCCATTTACATTGTGCGAGTCTTATATATATAAATCTTGAAAGTTGGTGTCCACAAGAACATTTGAGAGGTTTTGAAAGTTACCACCAAACTTTAAGAAATTGCAAAAAGGCCCCCGCTCACTTTCAAGAACCTTTTAGAGTTTTTTGAACTTACCACTAATCTTTAAAAATTGCAAAAAGGCCCTCGCTCACTTTTCATATATAGTTTATTATTATTACACTATATTTTAATACAACATATATTTAATTAT
>BJCO01828359.1:0-21376 GCA_018326465.1 Flaveria floridana | reverse complement strand
CAAATGTATTGTACACGTTGATGTATATTTAAAGTTAGACTTCCGCTGTGTATTCTCTGATTACTATGTGTTCTGTATATCCGATGCGTAACGCTCCCCGGGGTATGCCCTGGGAGGCGGGTGTTACATGGGTCAAACACACACAATTCAAAAATGGGTTTATATGTGTTCCATCCCCAAAATCGGTTGAAACCAGGTAAATGAGGGGTCCTAGAACTCACACAACCAAGAAGAAGATGAGGAGCTTTGTGTGGACTAGTTGCTCGACGAGTTTCAAGCCCGAATCACCACTTTTCTCCCTTTTTTCTCTTCTTCTTTCTCTCTTCTCTTCTTTTTGACAGAGTTTTTTTTTTTTTTTTTGCAATTATGGGGAGAGGGTAAGGGCTGCCCTCTCCGCCCAAGCTCCAGGCGTATGGCCACTCCAGTCGCCTGAGCTCCATGCGATTGGACACTCCAGTCGTGCGACTATCATGCGTATGGAGCTCCATTCGTGCAACTTCAATGTGATTGGATGCTCCAGTTGCATGAATCCTATGCGTATGGGCCTCTAGTCCTATAACACTCCGAACAGAAATTTCCGGGTGTTACAAGTCCACCCCCTTAAACGGGTTTCGTCCCCGAAACTTGTTGTTCCTTAACCTTTAGGGGCAATACTGTCCCATCTCTTTTCCAGTCTCTCACCTGGAATCCTATTGCTCTACATCGTTCATCAACATTCGACTTCTGGTCTATCTTTGACTGTCTCCATCAGCAACCCATGCATACTGATCAATGTTCATTTGACCAGGACCTGCGGCCTCAAATATGTCATGCAGAGTGCGGTCACCATAATTAAAATAATCATCAGATTATTTGAGCAAAGGCTCGGCGTAATAATCATTGAGCTTCAGAGCATCACTGAGAACCCTCAGTTTTAGTGCTTGAAGAACACGGCCTTCAACTTGCGTAAAGTTGCTGTTTATTGAAATACCACAAGCCCTTGTTTGATATTCTTTATGTATGAATAATGACCCTCTGGCAAACCAAACAACTGACAAGAATGGCATTCGTTAATCGTGCTATGTGTTGTTCCAAATATAACTACACCGAGATCGGTTCTTCTCAGGTTCCTTGCATGTACAATATGATAGAAAGGCAAATCGGCTTCTTTGGTAGCCCAAACCAAATCTATATTTTTATTTTGCTTCCGATCACCCATTCTACTTGTTTGCTACAACGTCGAAACTATGCGTACGTTGCCGTTCGATGGACCATTCACAGGCTAAAACTGTTCCTCAGACAACGTGTGACACAGCTTTCTCAATTGCATCACGCAATCCTCTAGGGCATCAAGTAACCTAGTGAATCCACTAATAGTAATCTCTACATCGAAGGACTCATTGATGTTTCGTCTCCTAGCAGGCAACTCACAACAGAAGGCAGTAAGAATGAAACTACTTCTGTCATCACATTCAAGGCATAAATGCACAACTTAAATTACCAGGAATATACCTATCGTTAAGTCGAAGTATGCTCTACCCTCCTCTTGATCATAGAAAAAGTTGTAGCCTTCACCCTCTGTTCTCCTTCCTCGCACCGGAGCTTCCTGCCTTTGACCTTTTACAATCCCTGCTCAGATGTCCAGTTTCACCGCAGTTGTAGTACTTAGCCATGCGGCAATCCCTTGCCCTGTGACCTTCCTTCCCATACTGAAAGCAAACGTTCAGTCCCCATTTGCACTCCCCTTCATGACCTCTACCACACCTCTTGCATACCTCATCCTTTCTTGTTATCCTCTCCCGATCATCGATCCTCATCACCTTTCCTTCGGCCACCATTCCACCATCACTATCTTGCCTTTCTCTCCCCTTCTTAATATAGGCTCGCTCCCCCGCTTCGCCCGTTATCTCCATCCTCTCCTACTCGTCATACAACCTTCCTGCCAAATCAACTGTCGACCTAAACATGCTTGGTCGGGCAACGATCATGTGCCTACGGATATCTGCCGGCAAGCCCTGAATATACGTCTTGATTTTCCGCGAGAGAGGTGTCACCTTGTCCGGCACCAGTCATGCCATCTCGTTGAATTTGGTGGTGTACTGCTAATATGTCTTCGCCCCCGCTTCCAACTGCAGGAACTCTCTTTCAACTTTATCCATCTCCTTGTGAGGACAGAACTCCTCAATCACCAGCCTTTTCAACTCTGACCACTCATCCTTCTGATAATCTGACTACCCTCAGCTTGGACTATGTTGTCCAACCAGCACAAAGCTGAGTCCACGAAGGAGTGGGCAGCAAACTTTACCTTCTGGTCTTCTCGACACTCGCTGATGTTTAGAATAGCTTCCCTTTCCCTCACCCATCGGTGAGCAGCAACAGCCGTGTCGTTACCATCAAAAGTTGGGGGCTTGCATTGTTGAAACGCCCCATAATTACCGCCTCGTGCCGCCATCCGGCGCAGGCTCTTCCTCCTTTTTTTCCTCTTCGTCATCGAAGAAAACCGTTTCAGTCTTGGGCTATCTCCTTTCGCCCAAAGGTCTACCCCATTCCTATCTCTCTTCGTCTCTAACAGCTTTATCACCTCGGTCACTACAGACGGTAGGATCGTCTGCATGACCTGATGCACTTCTTCGAATACCACCTCTTTCATCGAGGCTCTCAAGTTAGCACTCTCGTCACCGCCCTCCGGATGAGGGGTTTCGGGTTCCTCATGAACCACCTGCTCAACTCTAGGTCTACCTCTCATGACTCGTGGTTCAACACCACATCCGCCACCACTGTTAAGGTCGCTCTCGGAATCGTCATGACCCGATCCCCATAAACAGTTACCGAACTCCCGTCAGGCGCTATCAACGAATCATCTTCTCGCGACACGCTATATTTGCCTCGAAGTCCACCAACCCATCCATCCCAAGAATCAAATCGAAGTCACCTAAGGTTATCACCAGTAGTCTAACCGGGTATCCATGACATCTAACTCCACCTCGCAGTCTCCTATCATCTTAGAAGTCCTGATAGACTTACCTTAACGGTTTCTACGTCGAAGGGCTTATCAATACATCCACTCCTAACGGGCAACTTAGTACAGAAAAATAACAGAAACAAAACACTTTCTAGCCCCAGAATCAAACAACACAGAAGACAGAGTTTGATTACTAGACACATACCGGTCACGATATCGGGGCCTGTCCTAGCCTGCTCTGGCATTATCGTGAAGGCCCTGCACCCTCTGCCCTTGGTTTCTTGCAATCTCTTCTTATGTGACCCCTTCCTCTGTAGTTATAGCACCGTACCACCCCCCACTCTCTGGCCACATGACCGTGCTTCCCACATCTGAAACAGACATTGGTCCCCATTCTACTACATTCACCGCTATGCTCTCTTCCACACTTACCACATTTCTTCACACCCGCACCCGATGAAGCTGCACGCCGGTCCTCCGTCCTTGTAACCTTTTTGTTAAGGGTGGAACTATCACGTCCAACCCGCTTTCCGTGCCAGTTCTTGTCGTTGCTATTCTTCATGCTTTCTTCAATAGCAGTCGTCTCCTTCACTGCCCTAATTACCTCAGTCACCATGGATGGCAGAATCGCCTGTAGGGCCTGTTGGATTCCCTCAACAACAGCCTCTTTCATGGCGATCCTCAAACTAGTGCCATCAACGCTGCCTTCCAGGTGAGGGGCCTCACGCTTTTCGAGTGCCATTTCAGCCGCTCTAGCCATGCTCCTCGTGACATGCGGTTCAGCACCACGTTCACCACAACCCCTATCTGGTAAAACCTTAGAAGATCTACCGCTAGCCATCCTCTAACACACACTGAAAGATTCAAATACTAACACGGTCATTAAAGGAAACAGCTCAGTTTATGTCAAGTATAGTAAGTCCCTAATTATAGTGGCCAGTTGTGATTAGCCACTTACTTTACTCTTCGTACCCCGAGCATTACCTTTCCTGACTACATCAGTATCTAAACCTACCAGCAATACATAAATACATAACATGCGCACATAATACCGGTTAACTTTAAGAAAATACCTGATGGCACGCAGCTACTCAGATTGGCATCCTTTCCCTCTCCGTCCCATTTTCATTTTAAGTTAAGGTTTAGTTTGAAAATTTACCCGTTTCACTTAAACTTTGGCTCTGATACCAACTTGTAAGGCCCCGTTCCCGGGCATGTCACAGCTGGTCATTCATCACACTAAAACATAATTTTCATTACATTACATTACATTGTTACAACGGAAAACATTAGAAACATCATCTTTCTTTTAAGAGGTTTCCTTAAGTAATCCCGTTTATCCGAATCCTCTACAAACACCGTTTTTTTATAAATGCATGCAACATAATACCTTTCCCTATTACAAAATATCTTCTATCATATTACGTTGCAAAAACATTAACAATGGAATGCCATCCCAAAAGGGCTGAGTAGCCACCTCGTGCCATCCTCAGTAACACTACCTGTCAACTGGAAAACACATAAAAAGTCAGCGTTGCTGAGTGAGTTCTCGTTTTATAATAAAACATACTTTTCTTTCGTTAAATCGTTCTTTACATTCATGCGATCACACAACATACGTACACATGGATAATATTATTATTAACTTCATCATTTATTCATTAGCTTTCGTTCGTGTGCCGTTCATCGTTAACATTCGCATTCTTTCATAAACTCTTTCTTTCATTCGTACATATCTTGCTTTCATTCATACATTCGTTACATACATTCGTACGTTCATTACATTCATTCGTACGTTCATTTCATTCGTGCATTCATTACATACGTATGTACATTCATTTCTGTCATTCATACATTCCTTACGTTCATTCGTACGTTCATTACTTTCCTTTGCACGTTCATTACTTTCAGTGACATGTACAATACCCCGAGCATTATGCACTACTACTGGTGCTGGACCTGTGATACTTAATCACGAACGTTGTGCACGAGTGCTGATCCAGTCACCTAGGGTAGGTACATGAACCACTTATCTTTCCTCGTTCATTTTGGATCAATGCCATGTGCTATATCCCGAACATTATGCACGGGTGCAGGTGCTGGACCTGTGGTAATTAATCATGAACATTATGCATGAGTGCTGATCCAGTCACCAAGGGTAAGCAGCAATGATCCCGTACATATGGTCAATCACAAAGACTAGACCCCAGTGTGCATCCTTCGGGGTAGCTAACCCGCACACTGTTGAGCTAACACCTTTATCGGGTGTGCACCTCCATACATTTGCTTGCAAGCCTTTTCTTACTATCATTCATTCGTTCGTTAATGCATGCATTCATTCATTACGTTCCTCTTTTATTATCTTTCGCTTTACGTTACATAATACTTTTGTTTTATTCGTTAATCATAACACGTAAAGTCCCGGAAAGATAAACACGTATCGAAACAAGGAACATCGACATTTACAAGTCATCAGTCATCAGCAATCATCATGGCAACATCATACTTAACGTACATACATCATGTATACACATGCAATACTATCGTCATCGTGCCCAACGTTACTTCTAAGCCTCGACAGTTATCACACATGTACCTACAGGAGTTATCCCATCATTACTTACCCTTACTCTTTTCCCGAAGGCCAGAGATTAAACTATCTCTCTCCTCATACACAACAGCCCTACTTGGGCGATTGGGCACCCTTCAGTCGCATTGCCTCCATGCGACTGAACACTATGCGATTGGACCAATACGGATGAGCATCCATGCGGATGAACACCCAATCATGCGAATGGACTTTCTATCATGAGAATGAACACTATGCAAATGGGCTCCTATGCGACTGAACCCTCAGTCATGCGACTGAACAGCTATACGAATGGACCCATGCGACTGGGCTCTTAGTCATGCGAGTGAACATCTGTGCGACTGAGCACCTATGCGACTCGGCTTTCAGTCGTATGACCTGTCATGCGACTGGATCCCCAGCAGTGCGACTGAACCTCAGTCGTCCCTAAGTCGTTCGATTGAACCTCAGTCGTCCCTCAGTCGTGCGATTGGCCCTCCAGTCGCCTAGCCCTAGCTAGGCAGCGATTGCAGTTCGTCCCGAACTGCAGCCGCGACTCACGACCTCCAAACCCTTCCAAACTCATTCTAAGCCCAAATCAACCCTCCTAAACCTTAGGGAATCATACTATGACAACATATAAGCACATACAAGTCCAAAATCTCACTCTAAACTCACTATACATAATTACACCCAAATGGGTCAAACACACACAATTCAAAAACGGGTTTATATGTGTTCCATCCCCAAAAGTAGTTGAAAACAGGTAAATGAGGGGTCCTAGAACTCACACAACCAAGAAGAAGATGAAGAGCTTTGTTTGGACTAGTTGCTCGACGAGTTTCAAGCCCGAATCACCACTTTTCTTCCTTTTTTCTCTTCTTCTTTTCTTCTTTCTCTCTTCTCTTCTTTTTGAATGATTTTTTTTTTGCAAGTGTGGGGAGAGGGTAAGGGTTGCCCTCTCCCTTAAATACCACAGTCCAGTCGCCCGAGCTCTAGGCGTATGGGCACTCTAGTCGCCCGAGCTCCAGGCGTATGGACACTCCAGTCGTGCGACTATCATGCGTATGAAACTCCATTCGAGTGACTTCCATGCGTTGGATGCTCCAGTCACATGACTCCTATTCGTATGGGCCTCCAGTCGCATAACACTCTGAAAAGAAATTTCCGGGTGTTACATAGAAGGTTGTGACATAGAATTATAAGGTCATAGGTTTCCTACGAGACTGTTTGTGATGACCTTAGGCGGATTTGAGGTAGTCTGAGGGATGGATTGGTTAGCAGCCTATGAGGCAAATATCATGTGTCGCAAGAAGATGATTCACGCCTGATGAGAGTTTGGTGACAATCTATGGTGATCGAGTTGCTACATTTCCGAAAGTGATTTCAATGGTGGCGGCAGAGAAATGTATGAAACATGGATGTAATGCCTACCTGGATTATGTGAAGGATGTGGATGCGTCAGTACTACAATTGTCTGACGTACCAGTTATGTGCGATTTCCCGGACGTGTTTCCAGAAGACCTATCTGGTGTGCCACTTGACCGCAAGATCGAGTTCCAGATTAATCTAATACTTGGTGCTCAACTTGTTTCCAAGGCACCGTATCGTCTAGCTCCGTATGAAATGAAGGAATTGATGGCTCAGTTGCAAGAGCTATTAGATAAAGAGTTCATTCGACTGAGTATCTCTCCGTGGGGTGCTCCGGTTTTATTTGTAAAGAAGAAGGACGGTAGTATGAGGATGTGCATCGACTGCCGTGAGTTAAACAAGTTGACAGTGAAGAACCGGTATCCTATACCAAGGATTTACGTCTTGTTTGATCAGCTTCAAGGTGCCAGTTGGTTCTCGAGGATAGATCTTCGATCTAGTTACCATCAGTTGAAGGTGAAAGAGCAGGACATTCCTAAGACAACTTTCCGTATGCATTATGGACAGTACGAATTTCATGTGATGTCCTTTGGTTTAACTAACGCGCCAGCTGCCTTTATGGACTTGATGAATCAGGTGTGTCGAACGATGTTGGATAAATCAGTGATTATGTTCATTGATGATATCCTGATTTATTCAGAGAGTGAAGAGGAGCATGCCGGTCACAGTCGGGAGGTACTGGAGATGCTTAGAAGAGAGGAACTGTTTGCCAAGTTCTCCAAATGCGCATTCTGGTTATGGGAGTTTAGTTTTTGCGTCATGTTGTTAATCCTGAAGGGCTGATGGTGGACCCAGCAAAGGTTGAAGCAATGATGCAATGGAATTTCCAAACGCGCCATCCGAGATCCGTAGTTTCTTAGGTTTGGCGGGTTATTATAGGAGATTCATCCAATACTTCTCCAAGATAGCTTCTCTGTTGACCAAATTGACCTGTAAGGATGTGAAGTTTGTATGGGGTCCGGAGCAGGAGAAGGCTTTTGTAGAGCTAAAGGAGAGGTTGGTGCAAGCTCCTATCTTGACGTTACCCAAAGGAAGCGAAGACTTGGAAGTCTATTCAGATGCTACTTATTTGGGCCTAGGTTGTATGTTTTTGCAACAAGGGAGGGTTATAGCCTATGCGTCCTGACAATTGAAGATCCACGAGGCTAACTACCTTACTTATAAAGGACGAAGTGCACCATCTTAACCCACCACAAGAGCTTGAAGTACTTAGAGCATAAGGATTTGAACATGAGAGAGAGAAGATGGTTGGAGCTCATCAAGGATTATGACTGTGAGATCCATTATCATCCGGTTAAGGCCAATGTTGTGGTCCATGCCCTTAGCCGAAAGGAGATCCCCGTGTCGATTCGGGTGAAGCCTATCAGTTGGTTATGACCACTGATGTGATGAAACAGGTCAAGGACTTTCAGGATGATGTGTTTAAAGAGGATCGGATTAATTCAAAACGTATGAGGAGTCTAGTCGCAGAATTGGGTGAGAACACTCTCGGTGTTAGGACCCGAGCTGGATGGATGTGGATACCTTGGTATGGGGATCTACGGGAAAAGACTATGGACGAGGCTCATAAGACTCGATACTCGATTCATCCCGGTGCCACGAAGATGTACTAGGACAAGAAGAAGGATTACTAGTGGCCAGGAATGAAGCGCGATGTAGTCAAGTACGCGAGTAAGTGCCTTACTTACTTGCAAATGAAGGCGGAACATCAAAAACTATACGGGAAGATCCAACCTTTGGATATACCCGAGTGGAAATGGGAGCACATCACCATGGATTTCATTACGAAGTTACGACGTAGAGTAAGAGGTTACGATGCCATATGGGTGATAGTTGACCATTTAACAAAGAGTGCTCACTTTTTACCGATCCGCGAGACATATTCATCTGAGAGGTTGGCAGATCTTTTCATCAAAGAGACTGTGATGCGTCATGGTGTACCAGTGTCTATTTGTCTAACCGTGACACTCGATTTACATCCAATTTTTGGAAGAGATTTCATGATACAATGGAGACATGGTTACACATCAATACAGCTTACCATCCTCAGACAGATGGTCAGTCGGAAATGACCATCCAGACGCTAAAAGATATGCTTCGGGCATGCTTCATCGATTTAGTGGAAGTTAGGATGAACACTTACTGTTAGCTAAATTCTCATATAACAATAGTTATCATGCCAGTATTGGCATGCCACCATATGAGATGTTATACGGTAGGAAGTGTAGAACGCTCGTATGTTGGGGTGACACTGGAAAGAAGGAGTTAGGAAGCGTTAAAGTGATTGAAGCTACGACTGAAAAGTTGGATAAGATCAAGGCCTTTATGAAGGCGGCAAAAGATAGGCAAAAGTCGTATGTTGACAAAAGACATAGACCGATTGAATTCGAGGTGGGTGATAAAGTTAGTAGAAGGCTTCATCTTGGAAGGGCATCATTATATTTAGAAAGCGAGGAAAGATGAGTTTAAGGTATATTGCACCATTTCGAATCATTGCTCGAGTAGGAGAGGGGGCCTATAGGTTGGAGCTACCTGGTGAGTTAAGTGGGTATCATCCAACATTCCATGTATCTTATCTGAGAAACTGCTTAGCTAATGAAGATATGGTTGTACTGCTGGAGTGAAGTTGATGAATGGCTCAACTATGTAGAGCAAGCAGTTGCAATCATCGACCGAAAGGAGAAGAGATTACGAAATAAAGTGGTTCCACTGGTACGAGTACAGTGGAGGCACAGGAAGGGATCCGAGTCTACGTGGGAGACTGAGGAAGAAATGAGACAATATTACCCATAATTGTTCGAGGAGTGACAGGTTTCAGGGACGAAACCTATATAAGGGGGGAGGACTTATAACACCTGAAAATTTTATAAAAGAAAGAAAAGAAGAGTAAAAAGAAAGAAAAGTAAAATAACCCAAGTTAAGGGGTTAAAGTTGTGCAAGAGGCAAACTTTATTATTATTATGTTTAAAAAGGTGGCATGGCCACCCACTACTTTCTTCACTAGCTGTTGTCGACTTTTTAGAGAGAGAGAGCTGAGTTCCATTGGTTCTAGAGAGATGAAGAAGAAAAATTTGCTAAAAGGTGAGTTTTTCTTGTGTTTTGTAAGGTTTCAACCGAACTTTCAGCTTGGACCGAGCCTTATGTGTGTATGTGTGTTTGGTTGTGTGCTTTGGCATGAATTAGGTGTTAGAACACCTTGTGAGCTCAAGCTTGAAGAAGTTTGGTTCAAAGGCTGCAACAGGTGAGTTCAAGATCCCTTATAATTTAGTTTTAAACGTATTTTGGGGCTGAAAATGTATGCAAATGACTTTTACAAACTCACAATTATGTTATACCATATGTATTTACTCTTGTTGTACAGATGAATGTATGATCAGGTATTTATGGTTGTGTTTACTATTATTAGGCCTGTTTGGGGTGCTTAGTATGTTAGTTTTGGGCTAAGAATATGTTAGGGTGTTGATTTAGGGACTAAAAATTTGTATGGTATAGACCAGATAAAGTGCCCATGCGCTTAAGTTTCCCATGCGCCTAAGTTTCCCATGCGCATAAGTTGCCCATGCACCTAAGTTGCCCATGTGCCTAAGTGTTCATGCACCTAAGTTCCCCATGCGTCCAACACTTAGCTCATGCGCCTAAGTATGCTCATGCGCCCAGCTAACCATGTGCCCGCAAAGTGTTCATGCACCCTTATAGTGCTCATGCGCCTAAATAGTTCCCATGCGCCCAAGTTTTCCCCAGGCGCCTAAGTGTTCCCATGCGCCTGTATAGTGCCCATGCGCCTACATAGGGCTCATGCGCCTAAAGCCTTAGAAAAAATTCTGAAATTTTGGGAAATAGAAATTTTAAGGATAAGACCTGGAATGTTTAGTAGTTATGTTTTGTTAGTATTATGCATGTTTGTGGTTAGTTAATTATGTTCCATATTATGTATTATTACGTGACTTTACATGATGTGTTAATACTAGTATACGTAAAGCATTATCATAAATGAAGTGAAGGATTAAAGATAATGAAAAATGAACATAATGAATGAATGAAGAGTCTTGGAAGCAAATGTATGGAGGTTCACAACTTATTGAGAAGTTGTTAGCTCAACTGTGTGCAGTTTAGCTAACCTATGAGGATGCACACAGGGGTTAGTCTTAGTGATTGACCAATACGTACGGAATGGGACCCTTGTCGTTTGCCCCGGTACTGCAGTCAACTTCGTGCACAGTGTTGGGGGTTTATTTATAGAATTGAGCTTCGTACCAGCTTTGTTCACAATGTTGGGGGTATAGCATATGACATTGGTCGAGATGAAAGTGAAAGATAATGAATAAAAGTTCAAAATCTACGAAAAAAATGAAATGAACGACGAGAAATGAATATGATGACTGAACGAATATGTACGGTAATGGAAGATAATAATATTACCTTGATGTATGTACAATGTATGATCATGTACGAAGTAAAGAAAATGTTTTCAACGAATGAGAAGTATTTTATTTATAAAACTAGAACTCACTCAGCAACGCTGACTTTTATGCATTTTCAGTTCGCAGGTAATTCGTTGCTAAGGATAGCACGAGGGTGAAGGTACTTGGCAAATATGGACTGCCATCCATATGATGTAGAAATGATATTTTTGTCTTGTAATGCAATTAAATGTTCTTTTGTAACCCTAACAACGTTGTATTACTTGGCAAAAATGGTTATTAATGCATGAAATGGCTTTTGTTAAATTATTCCGCTGCAATGTTTTTATTATTCAAATGAATCTTAATGTGTTTTAAATATTATATGCAATGAATGTCCAACTGTAAGAGTCCCGGGAACGGGACCTTACACATGAGGAACCTCAGCACTGAACAAAGAAGTAATGGGAATGGTCTGCTACTCAGTGGAAGTGGGAGCTCTTGTTTCTACTTCCTCCTATAAGGGTGGTTGTATGGGGGCCTGCTCAACCTGAGTAGACTGAGCAAGGGTTCGTTTGGATTTTCTAGTGTAGGTGATGGTTATTTATGGATGTATGGGTGGTGAAGATGTAGAAGGTGTGGGTTCATCATTGGATGATGCTGCCAAGTTGTCACCTTGAGTAATGAGGTCTAATATTTTTGTGACTAGTGTTGTTTCTACCTTTGAGAAGCCAACAATGGTCTTTGTCATTTTTTTGAAGATGTCGGGTTTCATCTGTCCCAATTTAAGAGTATATCCCGTTCCCCGTAACTGTGAGCCCAGTTTATAGTTAAGATTGTGTTGAACATATTTAGGGAACATATAGTAGTCTGAGTCCAAGTTGTTAGGACTAGAACTTTTATATAGGATCCTTGTAATAACTCGTGTACATTTTTCATCCTTTTGTATGCAATATACATTTATAGGATAAGTCATTTATCATGTGTTGCTTTATATGTGTGTTTGCAGGAAAACATTAGCCTTAGTCAATTTCATGAAAATTGACTAAGTATTGAAAAACAACTACGGATGAACAAATTGTTCCTCCGTAGATCTTCTAGAACAAAACAAGTATTGCCTCCGTGGAAGTCCTGCGGAAGCTTTACAACAGCTAAAGAACATCCAATTCAAGTTACTGCAGCTCCTGCAAAAGACCAACTTCTTGCGGATGAACGAGTAAAACAACTACGGAAGACCAATCTCCTGCGGAAGACCAATCTCCTGTGGAAGACCAATCTACTGTAGAAGACAAAGCTCCTACGGAAGACCAATATACTTGACTGTACTTCAACGTATGAAGTCACATCAAGTCAACAAGTCAATCATACTGAAGTGACGTCACCAAAGTCAACATCTACGAATGACATTACTTTAGTCAGAAAATCATCTGTCAAATCAGAATGTTGATAGAGTAACTTTCTTACCTTAAGAAAGTTACTTTTACCCATTGTAAGTGTAAATCCATTAGCCTATAAATAGAAGGCTTATATCATACATTAGGGTAAGCTTTTCAGCCATACAACAATACACACATCAATAGAGCATTAGAACCCTAATAATAGCAATAGAATTCAATGTTTGTTGATTGAAATCATTATTCAAACATTAATGGAAAACTTTTGAAATATTTGTGTTTGTTCTTCATCTTATATTCATCTGCTTTTCATTAGTTTGATTTGTTCTTCATTGCCTGATTTTGCAATCAACTTTACATCATCAATTAATCAAACAACAATCAGTGATAATTCCACGATCACTGTTCGCCATCATTTAAACTGATAATTCCCTAATGATCGTTGGATTCATAGGTGGTATCAAAGTCAAGTGCTCATTGATTCAGAATTTTTGTTTACTTAATTGTTTATATCATAGATCTATCAAGTTCTTGATCAGATCTATTGATTTTGATTAAAATTGTTTTAGGGTTTGTTCATACGATTCGAGGGTTTACAACTCATTTTCGATCGTGTTATTGAACGACATAATTAAATCACAAGTCGGATTTAGCTAATCAATAGCTAACTAAGATATTGGGATCAACAAATTGGTGTGATCGTTATAAACTATTATATCAATCAATTGGGTACTGTTCCATTGCCCGATCAACTCAAATATGCATTAAACTTGTTTTAATTCATAGATCTAAGTTACTGTTCTATTACTAACAATTGTTCAATCATATTTGAACAAATTCAACATTAAACATCCTTAATTAAATTTCAAGTGAGAATTCATTGAGAGGATTGAGTAATTATGATATCAACATCGTAATTAACTGATAAGTAAGACGTTGTCATTAATTAGCTCATTTTTAACAGAACATTAATACAACATAATTTTGTGTTAGTTGATATCATATCTGTGTTATTGCTGATTTGCTATAAGTGTGTGAGTGTGAGAACACCATAGTATATTAGATCACTTGACACTTTAATAATTTTCAGATTGATTAAACATGAGTAATTCTTGTTAGATCTTGTATGCCCAAGATACATACAAGATTGATGTTGTTAGTACGTTATGATCCAGGTCGGGTCATACCCAATAACAAGCTAAACAAACACCAATAAATATTCATTTGTTGATGAGATCAAACAAATAAATATTGACACCAATTTAGAAAATGGGTTTTCTAAACACATTGCATTTGAAATAAAACAAATTATATGGATAATTTGTTCATGAGAAATTATTTGTTTCATTATTTAAGTAAGTTAAATAATGACAAATTAAAGTGTGTTAATGTGATAAAATTAAAAGGGGTTTTAATTTTATAAACTTATGGGTTAAGAGTGTAAGTTTTTTTTACAAAATTGAAATGGGGGGAATCCATTTTCAAACAAATTTTCAGCAGCCCCTAGAGGGCTTCTTGGAATCATTTAGTCTTGGGTTTTACAAGACTTGATCACTCTTGCACTCTTCCCCTCAACTCTCTCTCTCACACACACATGCAAAACACTCCCTCTAACTCTTCTCTTGGCCAAAAATTCGAATTTCTTGGCTGATTTTGGAGACAATCTTGGCTGCACTTCGGGTTTACAAGATTGGTTTGAGCTTTTGTGACAACCGGCCTCAAGTTCACTATTCTAACCCTAACTTACTTGCATCATCACCCGTCTTTTGAGTACTAATAATAGAAACAATCTAACTCTATTAGTGAATTTAGAATCATCATTTGCTATTATTTGCATTTCCATGATTTTATGTGATTTTTGTGAATTTTAGTTATTTCAAGTTTTACCTTTTAGAACTTGGTGTCCAGGCAAAGTCAAATAGTCACCCTTACAATGAAATCAATTTATTATTGAAACAATTAAAAATGTATGCATACACACATTAATTTTCGGCTAATGCATGCATAATCATGCACAAGACACATCAACTAACTAAAAAATTTTACCATATAAAATACCACACTACACAATAAATTAACACTACATAATATTAATTTACATTTATAATTTAAAACAAAAACACCCCACAAGACTCCAAATTCGGTCGCCCCCTTCTCACCCAATCACCACACTTCTACACCACTACACACCACTACCATCAACCCTCCACTCCTCATTCATGCAAGCATTTCAACCTCTCTCACTCTCCCTCTCTTCTCTCGGTTTCTCTCTAGCTGAAACACACCCAAACACTTGATTCCTCTCCATTTCCAGCAGCATATTTCGAAGAACAAGCATACATCCATCGGCCAAGCTCAAAAGGGTGCCATTTTGTGAAGTTTGGTGCTTGATTCTTGCAAGTCCAAGATCCTACAGCCTTGTTCGAGACTCTCCAGCCTTGTCCAAGTATTTCCAGACCATTCTTGATCATCTACACTCTCCAAAACATGAACAATACCAAGTGTAAGCTTCATGTCACCCGAAAATGGTCATTTCATGTGTTTTCTTCACTTTCCTTCTAAAATCACCTCCTTTCATTGTTGTAGCAGAAACCCAACACCATCACATTGTTCTTGAGGAGATTTTAACTTCACTAAAGGTATCTTACACGTTATATTGGTCATTCTTGAGGTGGAAACCGATTTCCATCATGAAAACCCTCTTTTTGGGTGTTTTGCACCACCTAACTTGCACATCTTGTAACCCTTGGAAGAAAAACTTGCAATCTGATTGTTAATGGTTCATAAAACTCCTAATAACCTGTTTTGAAAGTCACAAAGGGTATACACCATAAACATGTGGTTGTAGCATGAGTTACACCTTAGAAAACCTTCATTTTACATGAAATGACACTATTTAAGCACTTGTTTGAAAACCCTCTCAAACAAGGATCATAACCTGCACAAGAACAACTTTGAAACACCTTGATAATCTAATTTTGAAGTTAAATGAGGTTTAATGTTTAAACTCAAGTTATAATGATTTACACATGTGTAAAGGTAGGTTAGGACTTAATAATAAAGTATGTAGTTTATTGATGTGTTGAACGACTAGGCCATGAGTTTGGGACTGGATTTCAGAAAGTTTTGATGAATATTAAGTGTGTGATAAATGGTTAATCTCTGGAAATGAAAGACATGTTAAGATTAGACCCATTTTAGTCACTTTCGGGACCCGAAACATGGTAAAACGACTTAAAAACAAGAGAGCTTGGTAAAGAGAATTCTAGGCTTAATAATGGATAATAAAATGATCTGGAGTAAATGGGTCGATTAAATGGTCAATAAGGTAAGTAAATGGGTTTTTAGTTAAAAACGAGTATTAGCTAGGAGACGTTTTTGAGGAAAATCTAAAAAATATGAGTGTAGAGCTAAAATTTATAAAAACCATGTAATTTCAGTAGGTTAAGTGGGAAAATAACTTATAAAGTAGAAAAATTGGTCAAACGAGCTTTTAAACTGTCAAATTCGGTTAAAAACGCGTTTTAACGGGTTGAACACAAAAATGAGGCTTTCAACTATTAGAGGCAAAAATTTCATAATCAAAGGACTTTAAACTTATAAAAATGCCTTGAAAATGTTATCTACTAGTCTAAGAGTCAAAAACATGAATGTTCATAATTAACCATTAAAACCCTTCGGTTTTACCGTGACCGGGAACATTAAACACATAGGTATTAAACCGGACCTATAATCTAAAAATTTGTGTACACGTACTTAATAATAAGTTAATTTAACTTCAAGAACCTGATTTTTGGTCATAAAAGTCATCTAGTACAAGAAACCAAACTTGAAGGTAGAAACTGTCAATTTTAAAACTTGAGGGACTAAATTATAAATTTTACCAAATTTCATAACCGACTCATATGAGACTAATAATCAATTAAACAATATTAATTATCCTATATCATTAACTTAATATGGCAAAATCCTAAATTACATAAGAAACCATGACTTCCATAAAAGGAAACTTTTTATACAAACCCTAATCAATCAAAGGCGAATCCGAGAACTAAGTCTTTGACACACTTGATACACTTTGATTGAGTTTAGAGCAGTAGATTACCACATAATATTGATGCTAGGGTGCTAGGCTTGAGACATTCCTGGCACGCGAAGAGTTATTTTTGCTAAACACCTAAGGTGAGTTCTAGTGATCCCCCTTTTTACTACTGCTTTAGGATGAAACATGCTTTGCTATTTATAAACTATAATTGTCCTTTACTTGGTGATTGTATGTGGGATTTATGGTTACCTTCTGATACTTAAATCATGATCATTAATTCTTTCGTGAACCGCTTGTTTTATATGGATAGATCTATTTGGGGAATCCCCCACGCACAGTGGATCCGTTTAGGAAGGGTACCCTACTGAGATCCTGAGGGGTCGTTTGTGGCATGTGACAGGTTTTGTTAAGAAACTATGGTGAACCTTCCGACCAGGTATGGTGCACTGGTTTGGGGCTTAGTTCTTCCTTCGGGAATAACCGGTAAAACACAACTTTAGAAGAGGCTAACCGGGACTGAGTGCAGGGTTGATTATAATACTCCCACGATGTTGAAACTATGATTCTTTCCTTTTAACAAATGAGGACTTTGTTATGTCCATTTGTTTTTAAACTTTAAGCACTTAAATTCACCAACTTTTTAGTTGACACAATTTCTTTTTAAGCATGTTTCAGGTAACCCATGAAGAGACTCTAGCTGTTGTTGAAGACCTAGTCTTATCCCCATGACCATAGCATTGGCTTATTTTCCTTAAGGAACAATATGAACAACTGAAAATTTCTGTTAAACAATACAATTTTTCTCTATGTTGGTTGTATAACTTATTTGGGTGCTAGATCTGTTTCTAGCCCCGGTATCTTTTGAAAACTTTAAATGCCATATGATATTCTCTCCTTTGAGCTCTTCTATTGGTTTGTTTCTAATGCCATATATTGTTGCTAGTCTGTGACGTCCCACCCTACCAGGGCCCAGGGTACGACCGATTGGTATTAGAGCAAAAGGTTGTAGAGAAGTCAGGAATACCATAGTAGACCTTAGGCTACAACCCTGATACCCTAGAACTGTCCTTGTGGGAAGTGTTGGAATAATCGGGTTAGGTAAATTGATGATTACACTTGATCAACGTAATCATGAATTTACCGGACGTGTAATTTCCATCACGTACCTTTAGGCAATGTTTGGACTTTTCTGATTCAGGTTGATGATTTTGAAACTTATTTTAAAAAGGGGATTTAAATGACTTCAATGATGAACTATGTTTTCTAACACTATTTAAAGAGACTATTGATTCGATATCATTGACAATTGATATGTTGGGATATCTGATACTATTTGATGAGACTATTGATTTTGATATCATTGACAAATGATATGTTGGAATATCTTATACTACTGCCATTACTACTATTACTAGTACTATCATTATAACCATGAGCTAGGAGAAACCAAATTACTCATGATGTTTCCTTACAGGACACAAGGACTATGGCTTATAAAGGTAAGGCACTTGCACACCCTAATAATGAGACTACTCCTATTAGGACCCTTAGAAGGGCGAAGCCTCAGACTGAGTATGAGGCATATCTCCGGAGATGCCGACACCTAGTATGGATATCCGACACATCGGTTGACACTGAAGCTTCTGAGGACTCTTCCTCAACAACACCTTCTAGGAGCCAGCCGCGCTCCCACTCTCCACACGTTGCTGCTTCTACCCACTTGCCTATTCCACCTATCGGGAATAGGGGTGCACGTGTTATCACCCGTCCACGCAAGAGTCTTAGGCCTGGATCCTCAGCCTCCTTTAGGATGCCACCTCCTCCTCCACCACCTGTTAGGACTCCTATACCTGCACCACCGCCGTTTGACCCACTCCGACACCACCCACGTGACGAGCCCTGGATGCCACTGAGGCACAACATGTATGACGGCCCTAGCGTACTGGCTAGTGATAGGTACTACCAGTCTAGCCGCCGGGTAATTGATGTAGGACCCTCTGATGCAGCACTGGATGAGATCTTGAAGACCGTCTGTCACCACGAGCTGACTCTTCAGCACGCCACCCGGACCTCCCAGTCTGCTCAATTCCAGGCTATGATGGCTTCATATGGGGTACAACGGTTGGAACAAGAGTAGAAGAAGAAGAACTCAGGATGGCTTAGATGGCTGAAGGAAAGGTGGATGTGAGAGCAGGGATAAGAAGTGGGACTATCTGTCTTTAGACAGTTGAAGGAAACTATTTTGATTAATTTTTGATACTATTATTATTACTATTATGGGGGTAATGGCACCTTCCAAATTGTAAGAGAAACCTTCTTGCTGATACTACTACCTCTGTTTAACTATAAAACTGCTTGGTTGGATGCTAGGTTATTGGATAATTTATATTGAGTTGCCATGTGTTATGTTATGCTTTGAAATTGGTCAGTGCCCCATTCTGATTGATTGTCTAAATTGTTATGATATGCTTTGAATTGAACCTTGTAAGAATCACTTAGTAGGTTGTATATAAATATATATATATATATATACACACCATGATTCCTCCTCCTGAGACAAGGTATAATAGGGTATTGATGCATGAGCAATTCGAAACAAATTTTGAGATGCTAAACAAATCTATATGTGACACTATCAGAATGCCAACTAGAAGAGAAACACGATTTGGGAGGCGAGGAGCTACAAGAGGCCACCATGAGGAGGCTAGGCAAACAGTAAACCAACCTACCCCACCGGGAACTCCCCGCAGGGAAAATACTAATCAAGAAACTGATAAGAGGATGGCTAACCTCGTAGCACAATAGATTGCTAACGCCATTCTAACCATTATCGCTCAAATCAATGCTGATCAGAGTAATACTAATGGTAATGATGGACCCGGGAACAACGAGGACCATAACGAAGAAGTCGAAGCGTTACGGAATAGATACTCCTATAAGACCTTTATGGTGTAGGATTCTATATGCCCAAGACATGTATAATATTGATGCAGTTAGTACGTTATGATCCAAGTCGGATTATACCCAATAACATGCTTAGCAGACACAAATTGATATTTAATTGATGATATGATCGTGCAATTAAATATTTACACCAATTTAGAAAAATGGATTTTAGAAATAAGTTGCATATGAGATAGAACAACTTATTAGGATACTTTGTTCAAAAATTATTATTTGAAGTGTTATTTAACTTAATTAGATAACATCAAATAATAAATGGAGTGTATAAGTTATACAATTAAAGGGTTAATTGTACAACTTATTACTAGACTAGTTTAAAAGGCAGTTTGATTAAAATTTGAGAGGGAAACCCTCTTTTATTCAATAATTTGGCCCCCCTGGCTTATAGTTGGTTCCTTTTACTTTTCTTGAGAATAACATTCAAGACTAGCCCAACACTCAAGATAGAACCATTCTCAATGCATGCAAACTTATGAAAAATACTCTCTCCTCTCTCTCAAAGAAACTCACGGCAGCAGCTCAACAAGAAGAGGTTTTGAGTGATTTTGGTGTTGATTCTTCCTAACAAGAGTTGTTTGCTATCAAGCTTGGGGTATACAAACTTGAGAGGACCTCCCTTGGTGCCTTGGTCAGTTTCTTGGTCGATTTCATCTTCCATTTTCATCCATTCTTGCTGCTGAAAGGTAGTTTATGGCAGCCCTCTTTATGGCTGTACATAAAGTGTAGTTTGTGTTATATATAGCTAGTTATATTCACATATAAAGATCCTTTTGTTTTTGGGTTTGTTTATAACTTTATAATATCAACAGGAACTCAAAATTTCAGTTCATAAATCATGTTATAAAGCTATTATTCCGCTGCGTTTTTACAAAGTTTAAATGGTTAAACTATGTTTTGTGTTTTATCAAACCCAACATTGGCATCTAGAGCCGGTTATGTGGATAGCTAGCTTGTTTTGTCTTTTAAAAATTCATTTTATGGACTTTAAAACCCCTTTAGGGGCTGCTATGTTCATATATTATGAATTCCCAAACTTTCAAAGTTATATCACACATGCTTGTGATTAAACTTTAAAAGATATGCATGTTGTATTGGTTGATTGTTTGGACAAAATAAAACCCAAAATTTCAGTTTGCGTTGGCTAAAATTTCATGGTTTTAGTGGGGTTTCATTATTGTTTTGGATGATATGATCATTGTCTATTATGGTGCATAACCTAGCCTTTGGCCTTGTGTTATTTGGATGATTGTAATGGTTGTTATTATTCATTCAATTGGGTTGTATTGTTTATGTTTATTATTTGGGTTGTAATTATTTATTCATTTGGTTATGTAATAAATAGATTAGGTGCATTTCTTTTATTAGAAAAATGTATTAGGATATAATTTTTGTAAAAGGAAGATGCACAAGATGAAGACCTAAAGATGGACATGAAAGACATGGACCTTGAAGCATTTAGATATGGATTCAAGTGGGAGTTCATAGACACATATGATGTGTCATTATTAACCCTTAGGAAAGACCTTATGACAAGACTTGTGATGGCAAACAAGTGTGGTCAATTTAGTGGCTATGGTTATGCACTCATGTTTGAATGTTTATGCTTGTTTGGATGATTGTTGTTTAAATTGT
>BJCO01828355.1:941-11540 GCA_018326465.1 Flaveria floridana | reverse complement strand
ATGAATGGTTAGTCGTACGACTGAACGTTCAGTCGCATGGTTCAAACGCATGGTTTAGTCGCATGAAGTCTCATTCGTATGGTTGACCTGATTGGTTGACTCTATCATACGAATGTGTCCATTCATGTGGTTCATCGTGTGCGAGAGAGGTTCAGTCGCATAGGAGTTCTGTTTGAGAATAGTTTACTGAATCAAGGTTTATTGCCTTAGATATACCTTGTTAGAAGAAGGACTAGTTACTTCATGTACGTGGATTGTTTAACTATCGTGAGGAAGTTAATAAGGTGAGTTCTAAGCCCTGTTCAAATGTTTGGTTTTAACATGCGGTCTAGCATACATACGATGATAAATGATTTGAATGTTTTAGCACCAGAATTGTGATAATGATGTTTATACATTACTAACAGCCTGTGAGGTTGTTAGGGTAAAGTTGGGGTAATGAATGGTTATTTGAATATTGCAAACCATTACGTGTTGGGTAATGATTTCAATTGGTCAGATAGGGTTTTAAAAGAAATGAAAATACATTGAAACTGGTGCTAAAAGAAAGAATATGTGGTGCGTGTAATTGATATGTAGTGCGTGTAATTGATGTGATAATATTGGCAAAAGATTAAAGTAATTGGTTTGGTGTGATGTAAATCTCAATAGGCCAGTTAGGGTAAGATGCCGGGGTGTAGACTGTACAGTGAAAAGAGTGATGACGATCACTGAGCTTTGTGAACATCTTGTGGTGATGACCCTAGATGATTAAATTGGCATCCTGCTGGATGAGAAATAATAGTTACAGTTTCTGGTAGGAAACTGACGTCCGGTGGGACGAGTCCGGCGGGACAAAGTAAAGTTGATTTTATATTATTGCCAATATAAACATGATTTTATATGTGATATGATGATATTAATGTTTTAATAAAAATTTAGAACTCACCAGTTTATCTGATGTTTTGAGTATGTTGTATGTGTGCTAGGTAAAGAAGGAGCCTCTAGTAATAGAAGAAAGCAAGCATGAGTTAAATAAGGATGATATCCCAGGACAGTTGCTGGCATAGGATGTGGGTTATGTTAATAATGTAAAAAGGGATGTATAATTAAACACTATAATATGAAAAATATTTTTGTAAGTTGGGTTGATATGTATTTATGTTTAGTCTTCTGCTGTATGATAAAAGCTCTGATTTGTATTTAAGATATTAATCCAACTATGTGGTGCGCCTCCGGTACCCTGTTGGGTTTAGGGCGTCACAAATGAACACTGAATCTTTCGATGATGGTGATGAATCTTAATGATGTATGAAGGACAGTAGGATTGGTGTTTTTCGCTCGTCGCACTATAGAGTCTCTAAAATTTGAAAAGTATTAAATGAACCAAGGTGATCTTTTTATATAGTCCTTTTAATGATTTTTCAAATCTTACAAGTGTTAAAAACAAATGCGGTCAACTACTGTAGTAAATGCGAGTAGTGAAAAACAAATGCGGTCGACTATTGTAGTAAATGCGGAAGAGTAAAACAATCAGCATTTGTTTACTGTAGTAAATGCGGAAGAGTGAATTATGTCAGCATTTATTTACTGTAACAAATGCGGAAGGCTTAAGTTCAGACTTTTCGACACTGTAGCAAATGCGGATGCATTAAGTTTTCATCCTTCTATGCACCGTAGCAAATGCGGATGACTCACTTAGTCAACATTTGTACACTGTAGTAAATGCTGAAGAACACTTGTCTTCCTGAATTTACTTCAACAAATGCGGAAGAACAACTGAGTTGTCCGCATTTCTTGAACTTCATATCTAATGACAGAAGACTGTGAACACACTTCTAAAATGCAAATATAACAAAGTTCAAGTATAGAATGTCAGCCATATTAAAGAAATGCGGCTAAGAAAACAAATGCGGATGAACAAATTTTTGTCCGCATTGGTTTTCATACTTGAAAAATGTTAATATTTGTGGTGAGACTAATGCGGTAGAGTTAGCTTATACGCATTACTTTCACTTGTGTTTTTCCATCTCCACACCATTACCCGCATTGGTTATTTGCATGGGTTACCTTAAACGTATTAACCAATGCACTCCCTGCATTAAGTTTTGAGTTTGTCAACATTTAATGTTTCTTTTATGGATGTTTTTGGTTGATCTTGCTTTGATGCTTGAACTTTATAAAGATGAGTCTTTGCTTGTTTGTTATGAAGTTTTGCCTGTTTCTTGAGTTGTCAATTTTTGCTTGGATTGACTTGTTTATCAAAGATGAAACAAGTTTCCCAGTGTTGACTGATCTTGGACTTTTATGCTTCAAACTGTTGCAAGAAGCTGACATAATATGATGTAACTTCTGCACCAACACAGTTAGATTTTCTGATTTTTGAAACTGTTTTTGATTGATTTTTTTTAAAACATCTGTACATCGATAATCAAAATTTTAATTACTCCCCCTAAAGTTTATATCTATATGAGATAAAAACTTTAAAGAGCTGAAAATTTTGAAAAGGAAATCTTTTTGTGATTTTTGTATAAAAAGTTGAGATATACTTTTCTTTGGAATCATCTTAATCTTACCTTTCACAAGTGCAAGCAACTGTTAGTAAAACAGACATATTCATGAACATATTGATTAAAGGTATGTTTATCCTCTTAAACTCATACTTGGTTAATATTTTGATGCAAATTGTCTTATCATGTTTTGAGTTAATTGGGTATTCAACATGTACCTCACACTCAAAAGTTTGTTAAGGTTAACCATCTACATGCAATGTATGGTAGAACTTTTAACATCTTACTTGACTAGGTTACTTATAGTGTGAAATCTCATGTTACTTGATCCTCATTGGGATTCTTTTATTTTTGATCCTCTTATGACTTTTGATACTCATTGGGCCTCTTTTAACTTCACTTTGGTAGGTGATCTCTTAGGATTCTTTTATTTCATTTAGTTTGAATGATTTTTATTTTGTTCATTTCATCCAAGTTGGATGTGTTTCTCATTGGAAATCTTGATGGATCATGACATCAGCACTATGTGCCTGTTTCTCAAGGTCTTTGCTCAATAAAACAAAAAAGAAACTGATGTTAGTAAAAGAGATTCATATGATATCATTACCTGGTGACTTTAGGTTGCTACACACACATACATTTGGATAAGCTAATACTTACACACACTATGAGATGAGAGCTTCACAGTTGAATACAAGCTTTAGTTTATCACTGCATGT
The DNA here is from genome assembly GCA_018326465.1 of Flaveria floridana. Lineage (NCBI taxonomy): Eukaryota > Viridiplantae > Streptophyta > Magnoliopsida > Asterales > Asteraceae > Flaveria > Flaveria floridana. The sequence continues at coordinate 8,332 of BJCO01828355.1, read as the reverse complement.
ATCTTCTCTTCCAAGTTGAGCCTACCGGCAAATCAGATAAGTCATGTCAGTCATTCAAAATTTATAAGTAAGCATAGTGAATGATATAACGACTGTAATTATATCATTTCCCAAGTATAATCCATACACTTCTTCCTTTTTTTAATTTTTTTTATTTTTGGAATATTTGAATGTTTTTGTTGATTTTAAATTTTAATCAAAGTTAATCATGCCAATTGATTGAACTAAGAATTCAAATCTGGTTGGATCAAATGCCTTAGTGAATAAATCAGCCAATTGATTATCAGTGTGAACCTGTATCAATTTAATTAACCCTTTTTCAGCACAATCTCTCAAAAAGTGATATCTAATTTCAATGTGTTTAGGTTTTGAGCGTTGAACTGGATTATTTGTTATAAACATAGCTGTTGTGTTGTCAATGTGAATTGGAGTGTGTAGGAAGTTAAAACCATAATCGAATCTGGTTTTGAATCCAGAGAACTTGAGAACATCATGCTAATGCTGCTATATACTCAACTTTAGCTGTTGAAACAGATACATTTGTCTGTTTCTTGCACTACCAGGAGACCAATCTGCGACCAAGCAATTGACAACCACCAGAAGTGGATTTTCTGTTGAAATTGCATCCCCCATAATCACTATCAGTGTATGTATAGAGATTGAATTCTCCTTCCTTTGGATACCATAATCCAAGAGCAAGCTTGCCCTTAAGATATCTGAATATCCTCTTGAGTGCATTCACATGGGATTCCTTAGGATCTACCTGATATCTGGCACACACACAAACACCAAACATAATGTCAGTCCTACTGGCTGTTAGATACATAAGTTAGCCTATCATAGAACGATAGTGAGTCTGATCCACTGATTTGCCTTCAGGATCTGGACCAATCTTCACTTTAGTATCAACAGGAGTTCTGATAGATTGACAATCAGCAAACTTGAACTTCTTCAACATTGTTTCCATATATTTTGTTTGATTAATGAAGATTCCATCTGTTGTTTGTTGGACTTGCACTCCTAGAAAGAATGTGAGCTCCCCCATAGCACTCATTTGAAATTTTGAATGCATGAGTTTTTCAAATTCTTTGTAGAGAACCTTGTTTGCTGAGCCAAAAATATATCATCCACATATATCTGAACCAGCAACATGTCTTTTCATTTTGTTTTTCTAAAGAGAATCTGATCAATCTTTCCTCTTTCATACCCATTTTCAAGAAGAAAGGATGATAGAGTCTCGTACCACTTCCTTGGAGCTTGATGACGACCATACAAGGCTTTGTCAAGCTTGTATACCCTGTGTGGAAAATCTGGGTCTTCAAATCCAGGAGGTTGAATCATATAGACTTCTTCAACAATCTTTCCATACAGAAAAGCACATTTCACATCCATTTGATAAACAGTGAATTTCATGAATGCTGAATATGCTAGAAAGAGTCTTATTGCTTCTAGTCTGTCAACAGGAGCAAACACCTCATCATAATCGATTCCTTCTTCTTGAGTATACCCCTAAGCCACTAGTCTTGCTTTATTTCTAATGACGATTCCCCTGTCATCATTTTTGTTCCTTTATAGCCACCTGGTACCGATAGGGTATTGTCCTCTGGGAAGATCTACCAGTTGCCATACTTCTTGTTTCTTGAATTGCAGCAACTCTTCCTGCATTGCCTTAATCCAACTATTGTCTTAAAGAGCCTCTTTGATATTTTTAGGTACTATTTGACAAAGAAAGCAGGAGAACAAACAGATGTTTGCTATGCTTGATTTGCTTCTTGTCACCCGTTTATTAAGTTCACCAATAATGCTATCTACTGGATGATTCTTGTGTGTTCTGGTGGTTGGAATTGAGTCACCAGCAATGGTTACATCAAGATTGGAGACATTCAGATCATCTTGGTATGAGGCAACTTCATCTTGTACTGTAATGGAGTTGTGTAAGTAATCAAAGACTGTTTTAATTCTTGCTTCAGCATCAGCAGCACTTTGATTACTTCCATCATTTGAAGTTCTTTCAGTTTCAACTGGTGGTGCAACGTGATCTTGATTTCTGACTTCAGTGGATGGTTCTTCTGAAAGAGATGGTTGTATGCTTGGACCATCTTCTGTTGCAACACTTTGATTTTGAACTGATTGTTTGACAGGATTAGCTTGCAGTGGGACATCTTCATTAAGTTGCTCAGTAGAGTTTGAAGGAATCATTGGAAAGTCATTCCTTCTTTCTACTAATGATGAAGATTCAGCTGATTATAGGTTTCCTGCACCAGACAAGTGATATTGATAAAATGATTTTGTAAAGGAGTCAATATCAAACAACCAGTCAGGACCATTTGTAGATTTGCGAAAAGAATGTTCCTTGAATTGAACATTTGTTGATTCATTTATTATGTTTAATCTAGGATTAAACACTCTATATGCCTTTGATACAAAAGAATAACCTATAAAGAATCCATAATCAGACTTGGATGAAAACATTCCCAAATGGTCTCGGGTGTTTAATATTGAGACAGGACATCCAAATGACTTAAAAATCCAATGAATGGTTTTCTTTGAAAGATTAGTTCATAAGGAGTCTTATTGCTTTCTTTTACAATCAAAGTTCTATTTTGTACAAAGCACGATGTGTTAACTGCTTCTGCCTAAAAGGTAATTGGCAGTTTAGCATCGGCTAACATGGTTCTTGATGCTTCAATTAGTGTTCTATTTCGCTTTTCAGCTACCCCATTTTGTTGAGGAGTTCTAGCTGCACTAAATTGATGAGCAATGCATTTGGTTGTACAAAATGAACTCATGTCTTCATTCTTAAATTCTGTCCCATTATCACTTCTAATTGTTTTAACTTTATGATCAAGTTGGTTTCAATTTTAGTGATAAAATCTTTTATTAGTTGGGACACTTCGTTTTTATAAAGTAGGAAGAAAATCCATGTAAATCTGGAAAAGTCATCTATGATCACCAAACAATACTGTTTCTTTCCAATACTCATAATATGAGTTGGTCCGAACAGATCCATATGAAGTAACTTCAATAGAGAATCGTTTGAGTTCACTAGCTTTGGTTTGTGGGAAGATTTATATTGTTTTCCTTTGAGACATGCTGAACAGTGGTCAATAAAGTGAAATTCTTTCTGGGGTAAACTAATGATATGATTTCCCTTGACCAATTTGTTCATGTTTTTGAAATTTATGTGTCCCAAACGTCTGTGCCAAAGCTATGACTCATCAAAAGATGCTTTTAACAGTAGACATGTTTCTTCTTTTGGTAAAGCAGAATTGAGGTTTAAGACATAGGTGTTATTCTTCTTCGGGGTCTTCAAGACAACCTGTTGGATCAAGAAGAAGGCTGGTGCAACCGAAACCGAATCACTTAGACTATTTTTGGTGCATCAAATAAAGGACATCCAAAGCTAAGTATGGAACTTCCGAAGGAAAAAGAGTTCTTCCGAGGAAAGCATAATATGGACTTCCGAAGAGATACTCTTCTTCCGGAGACAAAGTATTCACTTCCGAAGATCAAGACTTAGAAGAAAAGATCAGAAGTCAACTTCCGAATTATGAAGAAAAGATGAAGTCCTCAAGCCTTGGAAGAAGTAGCCTCTTCCGAAGCCAACTAACCTTCGGAAGACACTACTATGAACTAGTGGACAGAAGTATGGTCTTCCTGACACTCTGCTGCAGATCTCTGATGGACTGTATGGCGTTTTCTTAAAGGCCATGTAGTTGACCATACTTTATTCCTTGTTCACCTTTATGAGTTAGCACAATTACTAACTTTAGTTAGTAAAAATAGGTAAGTCATGGACATGTCATGACTACCATATCTTAGATAATACTTTATCTAAGATATCTTAACTCTAGCATTGTAGTATATGCTTTAGTCATAGGTTCCCAGCTGGTATCAAAGTATATCCGGCTGTAGGTAATAGTATATATAGTTTCTTATTGTAACTCATAAAGATATGTTTGAAAGAGTCTTGTAACACTTTTGAGCTTAGAAGTAACATATACAAGTACCTTGAAAATTATATCTTTGTGCTCTTAGTTACTTAGTATATTATTATCAGCTCTTAGAAAATACTCTGAATCAACTGATCCGAGTGTAGTATAAGTGAGTTTGAGAGAAAAACCAAGTTTAATTATCAAAACCGATCCTTCAATTGGTATCAGAGCCTCTTAGGCTCTTGATTGTGAGATCTTACCATCCTAATCAACCTGTTTTTCACTCCCTACTACACCACACTCAATATGGCCCTCAACAAGTCTGAAGTAGAAATTGGGACGATGACTAAAGCACCTATCAACACCCCTGAAAACTTCAGGTCATGGAGCAGACGCATGGAAGGCTTTATCAAATATCAAGAGAGCAAGATGTGGCAGTATATTGTCAATGGCCCATATAAACCCAAAGTGGCTGCACCCGGTGGAAATGGTGCCATGATAGAGAAAGCTGCTGAAGACTACTCTGATGACGACCGGAAGAAGATGGACATTGACAGAATTACAATGACTATTCTTATGACTGCAATACCCAACTCCATTATGGTGGGATTTGAGCATTGCAAGTCAGCCAAAGAACTGTTTGATGCACTTGGTCAGATGTACTCTTGTTCAAATTACTCCAAGAAGGACTCACTAAAGCAGCAGTTTGAAAACTTCACCTACATTACTGGAGAGACTCTCAGCCAGTAATATTTTAGGTACATGGATCTTATTTCTTCTCTTCAGTCTGTAGGAATCACTCCTGAACTTAGAGACCTCACAAGAAAGTTCATGAGTGCACTCCCTAATTAGTGGACGTTCTACTGTGTCTCTATCAAGAGAACAGAAAATTTGAACACCCTCACTATGACTGAATTCTATAGAATTCTTGATGGATACCACTTAGAGATGGAAAACAAAAAGGGTCATCAGACAAGCAGATCCTCAAGTCTTCCTACTAGCAATGCTTTGATAGTGGATGAAGGCTCAAGACTCTTCCAACCTCAACAGTTTCTGACATACAATAAGTAAACATCCTGTTCTTCTGGACCATACATTACATTTCCTAAGACTCCATGGTCTCAACAAGCTCAACATATTTCCTTTCAGGACAGTTATGCCTTTGTCTTAGGAAGTGGACACTTGTGTGACCATCAATACTATTTTGATGATCTAGAGTGTTTTAGTCCAGATGATGTGGAATATGTGGACATAGTCCAACAAATGGCTCTTTTAACCTATAGAGCAAAGAAGTTCTTTAAGAGAACTGGAAGGCAATTCCCTCAGAACCTAACCAACAGCAAATTTGGGTTTGACAAAACTAAGGCCAAATGTTATAACTGTAACCAACTTGGTCATTTTGCAAGAGAATGCAAGGCTCCCAAGTCAAATCTAGGAACCTCACAAGCCTCCACACATCCTTTTGCATCAAAGCACACTATAAAGTCAACAGAGACAGCCGCAATGACTCAAGAAGTTGACTGGAGCTTTATGGTGCAGGATGTGACTCCTGCTCAAGCACTCATGGCTGGAACAGATGACAATAAGGTATATGAACATCTATGTACTCCTACATGTATTGCTAAGGTTAAATTGTATCAGGACTATAATATGGAGATTAAATCCGATATTGAGTATTTAAATGTTTTAAAATCTGATTTTAAAAGGGTTGAATCTGACTATTAAAGAAAAATTGAGGAGTTGGAGAAAACTGTATCCTTATTAAAAGACGAACATTCAAACTATAAGACTCAAATAAAAGATTTAATATCCAACTTGTCTGAGGCTCAAGCTGTCACTGCTGAGGCTCAAGCTAGGAAGTATGCTATTTCTGAGCAGAACTTTCAAGCTATTATTACATCATCCTCCCTCTCTAAAGTTTGTTATCAAAATAAAGGAGGATTGGGGACCAATGAAATTGCTCCACCACACTCTTATGAGTCCATAAGACAACCAAGATGTGGTACTAAAGAGCAGGAGGTACCATCCGTTAATCCTTCTTCACCTGAGTTGAAGAATGATGAAATAATAGAAAACACCACAGGGAAGGAACAGGTAAATCAACCCACTCCTACTAGTGATGATCAAATCCTGATCACAAAAGCTAGAAGAAGCAGAGCCACAGCAACAAGAAGAACTGCAAAGAAAGTGGTTGAGTCCAAGCTGATGATTGACCTAAAAGAAAAGGGTGTATTCATCTTAGCTGGATTCCAGGTGGTAGGTAACTCTGATTTAGGAAACGAGTATAATACTAGTACTCCTGTCCTACCAAAGGATCAGAAGTTAAAGGGAAAGGTTGCTGATGAAGAGAAAAGAAACAAAAAACAACAATCCTCAAGTTCCCAGAAGAGTAACATTGCATGCATAATGTATGGATTGCAAAACCACATGGCCAAAGATTGTTACTACAATCCTGCTAGCACACATTATGCAAATAATGTTAAAAGACAAGGAGTTAGGGAAGGTTTCTCATTTGTACCTTATCAAATGGTCCAAGTCATGAAAAAGGGAAAGCTGAGTTCCAAAGCAAGGTTGCTTTTGGAAGAAAGTCATTCTTCCAAAGGGAAAATGGCTTCGGATGCTAAAGCTGCTAAAAACCAAAAGAACAAAAGAATTCCCTTGAAACCATCCCAGAAGAAGACTACTTCGGAAGCAAAGGTGGTGAAGGCATCCTTCGAAAAGAAAGAAGATTCGGAAGAATGTCATGCTGAAAAAGCTTCAACAAGCTCATCTTCTGCGATCAACCAAAGGATGGATTGGAAGATCAAGAAAGATACTGCAGCCCAAACCTCTTCTTTAACAACATCCATTGAACCCTCATGCTTAACTTTTGGTTCAATCATGTCAATATCATTGGATGAACCCAAGACCAACAAGGCTTAGGTTTCCAATCAAAACTAATTATCTCACCTAATGTGCAGGAACATCCATATGACAAAAATAACTATGTTGTGGATAGTGGATGCTCCAGGCACATGACAGGGAACAGATCTCTTCTTCAACAATTTCAACATTATGATGGAGGACCTGTCCAGTTTGGAGGTGAGGCCGGAGGATATATTTCTAGCAGAGGAAGTATATCCAATGGAAAATTAAACGTTGACAAAGTTCACTTTGTCAAACAGCTTGAACATAATCTATTAAGTATTTCTCAATTCTATGATCAAAAGCATTAAATGCTTTTCATAGAAAATGAGTGCATTATCCTCAAACCTGGGATGACAATTCCTAATGAATTGGTTGTAACTCAAAAGGGATTGCCAGACAATATAGTGCTTCTAGAACTCCTCAACAAAATGGTGTTGTTGAGAGGAGGAACAAGACACTAATTGAGGCTGCAAGAACCATGTTAGCTAATTCAAAGCTGCCTATAACTTTCTGGTCAGAGGCAGTCAGCACTGCATGCTATGTGCAGAA
>BJCO01828256.1:0-22146 GCA_018326465.1 Flaveria floridana | reverse complement strand
CTTTTAATAAAACCTCTTTTATTAAAACCATTAATCCTTTTAACAACCTTTTATTAACCACTTAATGATAAAGAACCATCAAATTTTCAGCTTGTTAAGTTGTTAATGAGTTTGTAATGCATATCCAAATATCAACCAAACAATCAAACAACAATCATCCAAACAAGCATAAACATACAAACATGAGTGTATAACCATAGCCACTAAGTTGGCCACACTTTTTTGCCATCACAAGTGTTGTCATAAGGTCTTTCTTAAGGGTAAATAATGACACATCATATGTGTCCATGAACTCCCACTTGAATCCACATCCAAAGCTTCAAGTGTCCATGCCTTTTATGTCCATCTTTAGGTCTTCATCTTGTGGAACTTCCTTTTATAAAATTATATTCTAATACAATTTTCTAATAAAATAAATGCACCTAATCTATTTATTACATAACCAAATGAATAAATAATTACAACCCAAATTACAAACATAAATATTACAACCCTTTTATGAATCAAAACCAACATGACAAATCTCAATAAACCAAAACCAAAACATAAGAGGCCAAGGCTATGTTATGCATTAAAATTGTGAAACATATTCAACATCCAAGAAATAAAATGAATCCCTTATTTCAGCCCTAAAGTTTTGGCCAAGATGAACCAAAACTTTGGGGTTTTGTCCAAACAATACAATCAACCATTTGACTATTATCTTTCAAGGTTTATACAAAAAGCATGTAAGAATAAACTTTGAAACATAAGGGATTCCATCATCCACAACAAATCAGCCCCTAATGGGTTGAAAAAGTCCATGAAAACTAATTTTTCAAGAACTTTTGAAGCACATATTCCATATATCCGGCTCTAGATGCCATTGATGGGTTTTGATGCAACTTTATCAAAGTTAGTTTAACCATTTAAACCATGAAAATGCAGCGGATCATAGGGTTTAAGATGTGGTTATGAATCTGAAAATTATGAACCATTTTTAACAAAAGCAAAACCCAAGAACAAGGATCTTATATATATATATATATATGAAATATTATGCTATTAAACAACAAAACAAGCATAGGGAGTTGATAGATACAACCTTTCTTGTATAAATGTTATAGATGTATGAGCTGAAGATGGAGATGAAGATGATGCTGAAGAAGTTCTTGAATGTCCAGCCCCCAAGAGAGAAAGCCTCAAGTTGTAATACCCACAAGCCCTTCCAAAAACCTACTTGTTAGGTAGTATAACACCAAGACCCACTCCTTGTTTTAGAACCCAAATTTCAGCCAAAGAAATCCACAAATTCAGCCTTTGATTTCGAATTTTTAGCCAAGGGATAAAGCAGAAGGAGCCTTTGCATGTATGAGAGAGAAAATGTGTTTTCAAGGAAGAGTGCAAGTGTGTTATGTCTTGTGTTTTTACCAAGACAAAAGGATGATTCCCATGAGGAAAGAGGCGGCCGAAGGTCCCTTTTAAAATTAGGTTCCCCCTAATTTTATGTTATTTGTTTTGAACTTTCTTAGTCATAGTTTTTATAAAATTAAAACCCCCTATTAATTTTATAATACTAACACACTATCATTTGTTATTATTCAACTAACATAAATAATATGACAAATGATTTCTCATTAACCAATTATCCATATAATTTGTTTTATTTCAAATGCAATGTTTTAGAAAACCCATTTCCTAAATTGGTGTCAATATTTATTTGTTTGATCTCATCAACATATAAATATCTATTGGAGTTTGTTTAGCTTGTTATTGGGTATGACCCGATGGATCATAACGTAATAACCACATCAATCTTGTATATGTCTTGGGCATATAAGAACCAACAAAAACAAAAATAAAAAGGTCAAAACGTAAAAAAAATAAATTAAAAACTAAAGTTTGAAATGTCAAAAGTTCAAAATTGAGAGTCAATTATGTAAATTTTGGGTGATAGTCAAAATCTGACAAGTTGTTTAAAAAATTAATATATGAATAGTACTAATGTGTTTAAATAGTATTCAGGTGGAAGACTTGAAAATTACAAGTGTTAGACTCATGAAATGAATCTCATGCGCCAAAACAGTGTTCAACAGTCCAAATAGGAGCATGATGATTTTTCAGAAATTTTACTTGTGTTTGAGCATTTCAGACAAACTCATGCGCCTAAACAGTTGTCATAAGTCTGAAAATTTGGTTAGGTTTTGGGTGTTTTATCCATGCTCATACGCCTGCACAGTACCAGACTTTCAAGAGTTGGGCATTTAAAGTGAAAAGTTACCAAGTGTTAGGCGTTTCAGCAAGCCTCATGCGCCTGAACAGTGCAAAAGCACCTAAACAGTGCTTATGCGTCTGAACAATGATCATGCGCCTATGCTCATACGCACAAATAGTGCTCATGCATCGAGAGACTTAGTGTAAAAATCAACCTCATGCGCATAAACAATGCTCATGCGCCTAAAAATTTCACTTAGTATAAATACAACACTGTGTGATTTCAGTCATTTCATTCACCCGAAAGTTTGTCAAAATAAATAGAATGGAATAGTATCAAATAGAAAATAAAAAGAGACAAAAGTCAAAGGGGGTGTTGTGTAAATAGTAAACAAGAGACCAAAGTTTCACCTTTTTAAAGCATGGCAGGAGAATGGCCACCCATGGCAGGAGAATGGCCACCCATGGCATGAGCATGGCCGCCCATGCCATGCTTATACTTAGTGCTTTTTTGATTGAAAGTGGAAGAAGAAGAAAAAGGTGTAGTTCTTTCGAGTTTTCAAGGAGAAAAGGACTGAAATTCGCAAAATTGTTAAATGTTTCAAGTGTTTTTGGTTGGTTTTGTTGGGTTTTTAACCTTAGAACTGATTTTTATGCTGCTTGTTGTGGGTTATTTTAAGTGCTTGAACTCGTGAACAAACATGTTTGGAAGAGTTGTGCTTGTTTGCTGCACTAGGAGAGTTCTAGACCCCGTATTTTCACATCTTTTAACACTTCTTAGGGATGAAAATGTATTACAATGATTTTATAATTTTTAACCTTGTGTACCCGTATGTTTTATGTTGTATGATGATGTTTTATGGATGTTTATGTGATGTTTATGCTTAGAATGGTATTAAGAAGCTTAGAATAGGATGAAATGATGTTTGGGATTGAAAATAATTGAGAAGTATGTACAACAGGTTGCTCATGCGCCTATATAAGGCTTATGCGCCTAAAATTTTGCCTTAGAAAAGATTAAGTACGACACATGTGCCCAAACAGTACCCCATGCGCCTAAATTATGTCTTAGAATAGCTAAGTATAGCCAATGCGCCTGAATAGTAGTTCATGCGCCTAGAAAACTTGGTCAGACGCCCAAGTGTTGGGGTTAGGCGCCCCAATAGTCATCATGCGCCCAACTTTTTATTCAAGCGCCTAAGAATAGGCTCATGTCACTGAACAGTTCATGCGCCCAAAATTAGTGGAAAAACTGTTAAGTGTAGGACCAAGCACCCGAATAGTGTTGATGCGCCCAAACAGGGCTCATGCGCCTGCATAGTTCCCATGCGCTCAACACCTAAATTTTTTTTTCTGAAATTTTGCGAAGAACAGAATAATTAGGGTTTGACCCTAATTTGACTTTAGGGCTATAATTGCCTATGTTATGCATGATTGTGATCTGTTCCTATGTTTAAAATTATATTATATTGAGTGACTATACGTGGTGTGTTTAAGATCATAAACGTAAAGTATTATCATTAAGAAAGGCAAAGTGGAACATAAAAGAATGAATGAAAGTCTTGCAAGGAAATGAATGGAGGGGCACAACCATGTTGTCGTGAGCTCAACTGTGTGCAGTTTAGCTAACCTGAAGGATGCATACAGGCTCAGTTATTGAGACTGACAGAGACCCTTATAGCATGCCCCAGGTGACTGGGTCAGCTTAGTGCACAATGTTCGTGGTCTATTTATAGACCACAGACCCAGTATCAGCTTCATGCATAATGTCCGGGGTATTGCACATTGTTCCAGAAGAAAGTGAAATATAATGATAAAAGTGCAAAATGAATGAATGCGTACAGTAAAGAATGAAAGAAAATATTACCTTGATGTATGTATGATGTGTGAGCACGTACCAAAATAAAGAAGGTATTTTACAGACATGGATACTTTTATATATCTATACAAGGTACTTTAATACTTTTAAAACTAGAACTCACTCAGCAATGCTGACTTTTATACATTTTTAGTTGGCAGGTAAATATTGTTGAGGATGGCACGAGGGTGAAGCTACTCGGCGGGGCAAGACTGATATCTATTCATGTTTTGATGATACTGTTGTTTTGTAATGTGTTTAAACAATCTTTTTGTCATTAAAGAACAACGATGTATTGCTTAACAATAGCAATTCTTAATAAAATGAATAGCTTTTGTTACTATAATTCCACTGAAGTGTTTTATTAAATGTATACTACTATGTATGTTTAGTGCTATGATTGTCCAGCTGTAAGCGTCCCTTAAACGGGGTCTTACATCATTGCTATTCAGGCATATGAACCCTAGTCGACTGCTATTTTTGAAATTTGTGATCAAAATGAGATTAATAACAAAATTTGATGATAGATTGTTAATATAAACTTGATTTCGAGCATATTGATATATTCAAAACTGAATTTCATCAACATTGATCCCAATGATGATTGTTCATCAGGCAACATGAAGATGAACAGTCAAAATTTGAATTGTTTAATAAAAAATGAAAAATTCATAAAAAATTCATTTTCTAATATGTTTTTGATAAAAATTTAATGAATTGATGTGTTTTAAATCATATATACACTAACCTGAATGTATTTTGTTCTTGAACAGAATTTATAAACACTTAGAAAAGTTTCAAAGTTCAACTTAGATTTAAAATTTTAATACATAATAATTCTTTAAATTTCAATAAATATTCATTGATTTCAAAGTGTTGAAATCAAATTGACAAAATTTCTTGTTTCTTCTTTTTGCAGATGGCTGAATTACAGTTTGAACCTATGCATAATTTAGCAGCCTTACTTAGTGAAGATGTGCAAGATGTTATGAGTTATGAAGAGATGATTAGGTTCTTGCGGAGAACTAAGTATGTGTATGCCATGTGTTACCAAACAGTCATCTATGCAAGATTGATCAAGAGATTTTGGAACACAGCTATAGTTAAGCTTAATCATGATGGAACAAAAGTTTTTAGGGATTCATCACTAATGATAGGGTGATTGAAGTATCTAAAGATTCTATTAGGTTTGCCTTAAGAATGGGAAAAATGACCCTGAAGACTTAGCTAAGCACTCATTAATGAATATAGAGAAACATTCATTAGCTATGGGTCACCCAGATCATTTTCCAAAGAAACAATTCTTCAAAGCTAGAGTCTACAATCACTAGAAATAGATGTAGATGTGATTATCTTCAACTTGGAGAAATAGAAGATTCAATATGGCTAGATGGATTCTAAATGTGTTTATCTTCAACTAGGAGAAAGGGATCAAGAACAAATACCTGATATACACAAGATTCTTACACATGATCATTAATAAAGAACACCCTGATTTCCATGTTTATGGTGTTAGTGGAGAGTTCTTAGTTCTTAAGCATATTACTGAGATATCATACAAAAGACTGGCCATGATTACAGGTGCACTAAATGTACCTATGTTTCATTACATGCTAAATGTTGCCAGAGATAAAGTAGACATCACTGTAGATCATTTTCACTTGATTGAGGATGAACCGGTTGATCCTAATGATCTCACTAAAGAAGTTCCTCAAGAACCTTCCGATGATAATAAAGATGATGGAGATGATAATTAGAATGATAATGAGCAAGATGATGATGAAAGCTCCTCTAGTGATAATGATGATAATGATGGTGATGGTGGTATAGCTGAGGGTATTAATAAAGAAACTACTATTGATGATGTGCATGTTGAAGAAGTTCATGAAGAAACTTATCTGATAATGAGATGAATGTTAATGTGAACGAAGATCTTGAGCAACAACATGATTTTGGAATTGATTACATTGATGCAATGATGTCAGAGCCTATTTTTCAAAGCTCTACACCTATTGCTGATTTTCCTATGCAAACATTTCAAGAAATATTTGTAGCTGCAAAAACTTACGCTCAAACAACACGAAATATGTCTGTACAAACAAAAGAAGTTCAAGATGTAGATGTGATTGATACATTGAAAGAAGCTAACAAGGATCCAAAAGAGATCACTGAGTAGTTAAAAGAAGAAAATGATACGCTAAAGGAAGTGATACTAAAGAAAGATGAAGAAATTGTTGAGCTTGTGAAAAATACAGAAGAGAATGTTAATACTTTTGAAGTCATGATTAGAGATTTTGATTTAATGGAGGAAAATTTCAACAAGTTGAAAGAGGAAAATAAACTTTTGAAAGATGAATTAGAAAGAATGAAGGAAAGCCAAAAGTCTTTATCTCTAGAAGTCATGATCATTTCTGAAGTTAATCGTATTGATGTTGAAAAGATTTTTGAAGTTGATAAAGGTAAAAGGAAGATTGATGATATAGATGTTTCAATTTTCCCTGAATCGTCATCTAAAGTTCAAAAGATTGTGGATGAACCTACTACTCAATAAGAAGACGACGCACATGTTCAAGAGAAAATAGAAGCTCTTGATGATTTAAAAGGTGAATTTGGTGATGATTGGTATTATGAGGTTCTGGAAGATGAAGATATTGTCGAGGCAAACTTTGAACCTAATTTCTCTCCAATTGAAACAATTCAAGAAGATATACCTGTGGATATTGAAGATATGTAAAATTATCTGATTAAGATGAAGTAAAATAGAGTGGTTTTTGATGGTGTAACAGTATCTAAAATTAATGAAGAGTTTGAGAAGTGCATTACTGCTAAATCAGTTGCTCCATTTGATCCGGATAAGATAGTATTTGAACATGGAGAATGGAATCCTCTTCAGGAAAGTATTAATGTTGAGGAACTTTCTACATCTGAGCTACACCATCCTGATCCTGATGATATGAATATCACTACTCTGAAATGTGGCTCCAATCATGAAATTATCCAAGAAAGATGCTGAATAGATTACAATCAGAATCGTTAAGAAATTTGGTAAGAAGCTTTCAAGAAATAGATAGGCAAAGAAATAAGATGATTGTATTTGATATGGATAATCCTAAGTACTTGGAGATAACTAAAAGAACAAGAATTTTGAAGCCTCAAGAGATCAAATCAATGGCTATCAAGAGCAGTGTCTATTAAAGGAGAAAGGAACTTATTAAGATGTTTCCAGAGAAAAAAAACAAGCATATCCAGTATATATGGAACAAAAACAATTATGGAATAAAGCTAGATCGGCAGGTGACTTGGTTAGAAATGTATTACAAAAAGGACAATCGATTTCTGAACTGCTTAATGCAATGAATCTTCCTGACACAACCAAAGATGTTAAGATAGTAGGATGGAAGTATGACGAAGCCTTTGATTCTTTTTTTATTAAAAGAGTTAATGCAATTTGTGATGTTTATCACTTTTACTCAAGCATCATAAAGCTGCTAGTGCAAGACATAAAGGATTTGAATAAATTGCCTCTAATCAACCCGAGAAGAGCTAGTCGAGGTAAGAATTTTTTGCAGTTACTCAACAGAGGCATGACAAGAATGAGTTCATTTTTGCAAACTAGATGCGATCAGGAAGATAAAGAATATTTTAATTCTTTGAAGAAGAGAAGAAAATATAGTGGAAAGCAAGCTGAGGAAGAACAATTTATGATTGCATTCAGTGATCAATACTTTGATAAGGTTACTACTCCTGGATTGAAGTTGATTTAAGGAACCCAAAAATCCAAACTAATTTTGAGATGATTCTACATTGCAGATATGTTTGAGTTAAAATTAGTTCGAGATCTAGATGATTTGAATCGTGATATGATTTCATTATTTGGGGTGTTCGAATTAAAGCCTTTACATCCTAGTTACATCTTATTTTTGTCATTCCAGAGGTTTAAAAAAGTAGTACCAGAAGTGGCAGAGAATGAGAAAAAATAGTTCTTGTCCATTATCAAAGTGATGAATGCAGCAATGGAAAGAATATCATTGAGGATTGTGAAGAAGGATATAAAAGCAATAGAATTCATGAGAATATCCATTAAAGGAGTGCTGAAAGTGCATTCAAAAGAGAATCCAAAACCACCTAAATTATATGCTAAAATTGACATTGTAGGTTTATCTAAAGAAATAATGGAGGTGATGAATAAGATGGAGCTCAAGACGAATGAATGTAAACAAGAACAAGGTATTCTAGCAAGCAAGTTCATGTATGGTATTGCTAATGCCTTGAGCAAAAACCAATGTTCTCAATCAAAGATGAACCAGAAGATTTTTGAAGACAACGGAGAAAAGACTGATGATTAAAGAATTTTGAAGACAAAGTACAGAAGGTTGATGATTTTGAAGACAGAAGACAATTTCAATTGTAGGGGGAATGTTGTAGAAGCCTCTTGAAAATTAACATTTAGTCTTTATTAGTCTTTTGTATAGTTTTATCATAGTTTTGGGGTTGTTTATGTAAATAGATGTTACTTATGTTTTCTTGATAGTATAAATAGCATAGATATGTATTGTGTAGGTAGACCAGGGACACGAGTCAGTTGAACAAACTTGTAACTATTTCTAAACTTGTATTGTCTTTGCTTACTATGAATGAACAACTATGAATTTTTATGATTTGATTGCATTGATTTGATTACTGTAAAGCCATGATCCCGGAGACCTCACAGTTGGTCAATCATAGCATTATTTCATAAAGCAATACATATTTCATAAAACGATGCAGCGGAATTAGGTTAACAAAAACCATTCATGAATATAATTAATGTTGCAAAGTAATACATTGTTATAAGATAGAGTTACAAAATAATCAATTAGTTGCATTAAAATACAACAAAATCATTAAGCATGAACAGATTGGCAGTCTTGCGCTGCCGAGTAGATTCACCCACGTGCCACCCTTAGCATCAATTACCTGACAACTGAAAATGCATAAAAGTTAGCGTTGCGAAGTGAGTTCTAGTTTAAAAGTGTTTAAAATACCTTGTATACATTATATATAAAAATGCCCATTTCAATAAAACACTTCCTTTACTTTCGTACATGCGCATTCATCATGCATACATCAAAGTATAAGCTCATTATCTTTCATTATTGTACGTATTCGTTCGTTTCGTACTTTTTCTATACCTTTCACTATTTCTAGATCCTGTCATAACTATACCCCATCGTTGGGCACAAAACCACCTCTTCCTCAAGGTTAAGCGACAAGGATCCCGTTTCATACTATGGATCAATCACCAAGACCGATCCCCGTGTGTGTGATCCTCTTTAAATTTTGCTTGCAAGACTTTCCATTCATTCATTATGTTCACTTTAATTAATCATTAATCTTTCACTTTCTTTAAATGATAACACGTATACGAATATAATCAAACCACGTAAAGCCACATAATTATATAATATGGAACAAAAATACAGCCCAAAAATATGCATAAAATAAAAAAATATAAGCCACAAGTCAAATCAGGGTCACTCCCTAAAATTCTATTTTTCCCAAAATTTCAGAAAATTTTCTAAGTTTTTCTAGGCGCATGAGCACTATGCGGGCGCATGAGGACGGCTTAGGCGCATTAGCAATATGTGGGCGCATGAGTCATCACTTAGGTGCCTTGGAATACATCTTGGGCGCATGGGGTACTGCTCAAGTGCATGAGTCAACACTTAGGTGCCTTGGAATACATCCTGGGCGCATGGGGTACTGCTCAAGCGCATGACTAACACTTAGGCGCCTGAGCAAAATGGTTGGGCGCATGGGGTACTGTTTTAGCGAATGACTACTATTTGGGCGCATGGGCTCGGCACTTAGAATATTTTCGCAAAATCTTAGGCGCATGGGAACTATTTTGGCGCATGAATTTCACTTGTGTTTTCTATGTCAAATTTCTAAGCGCGTGGACCCTATTTGGGCGCATGGCCAACCGTTATACCTATTTCTAAACCATTTTTAGTCTCAACCTACTTTCTAACATACATTCAACATAAACTTGTTATTCTAAGCATCAAAACAAACTTACAACCTTAAACATAAGCATTCGCATACACAAATACATACAGGATCATACATAAACCATTAAAACATTTTTAACATGCATTTTCAGCCTAAAAAGTTTAAAAACACATAAAAAGTAGGGTTTAGAACTTACCTCTTGAAACAACAAATTAGATTTGAATTTCTGCTTCAGTCACTTGGTATGATCAACTATGAAATAACAAATTAATGTTTTAAAACATCAAAATCAAACTGTCTTGATTTTGTCAATGTCCAAAACAATTGTCTCACTTATATCTTTTTTAAAATCAAGATAACATGCAAACTAATCATTTATAACATTATATCACACATACACTTCATGAGAAATGATAGTACACTAGCATAGCTGTTCACTTGAATCTTTTTCCACTAATAAAGACTGATGATACCTTGTTTGATATGTGGATAGGCTCAGCTTGGAACACCTAACATCAGATACAACAGTGAAGAGCTAAATACTCATGATTGTATGATCAACAACATAACTTGGTTTATGGTAAGTATTGATTTCTTTAACATAGATAGCTTGAAATCTAACTTCAATACACCAAGTGAAATAGATTATAAATTGCTCAATTACGTATCTCCTCTGTTATGATAATCATAGACCTGGAGTACACCAAGACATTCTTTGTTGTGCTGAGCACATATCTGAACGTTCTTAATCTTGATCTATAAAAGATTCCCAATAAGGAACACATCCTATAAGGATGATCAATCAATAAAGTCTTTCTGACTAGCTTCTAAAGTGAAGTGCAAAAGAATCCTAAAGTGGATCACCCAATAAACATCACTCAAGAAAATGATTGAGCATTTATCATCCTAAGTACTTAAGTATTGACATTACTTTCTAGCTTATCTGGAGGAGAATCATACATATCATACAATCAGATATGGGGTACACACAACTTATGTCAATCAACCCAAAACATGATAATCAATCACTGTTTAAACCAACCAATAATACCATGCTTGAGTTTAAGTGGATCAATATATCTACAATTAACATTGTACTTGTCTATGTCTATTCTTCAACATCAAACAAACAACTTCGTGAACAAAGGATAAAATTCTTGATACATCACAAGTAAATCACTCTTAAACATATATAAATTTTTGTCAAATTTTTATTAATACGCAAAAATTTAGGGGGAGAAATTGAATATTAAAAATATCAAAGGTAGCAAAATTGTGCATTAACATGCAGTTTATCATACATTTGCAATTTGAAAAATAAACAAAGCCAAAGTCAAGCCAACACTAACAAACAGCAGGTTGGCAAATATATATTTTCACAATATTGCTCTAGAGTGATATCAAATCATCCATATATTAAAGTGTTAAAATTCAATATTTTAACATACGTTTAAAGATTTTGAAAATATTTAAAATTAATTTTAATATATAATTTAAAGATTTTTAAAATATACAGAATTAATTTGAATATATAATTTTTCAAACAGATCAAACAATCATAACATTCAAAAGTTTCTTAAAATTTTTGAAAATCTTCTCAACTGTTCATATAGTGGATGAGGAAAAGGTCATCCGCTGTGAAGAAACTAGCAAAATTCTTTAAAATCAAACATTTTGACAACTGTACATAGAGTAGACAACCAAAACATTCATCCGCTAAAGGTACAGTAACAAACAAGTGTTTACAGTGTATGAACATTTGTCCATCCGCTATGAACATATCAAAGCAAAGTGTTTACAGCGTATGAACATTTGTCCATCCGCTATGAACATATCAAAGCAAAGTGTTTACAACGCATGAACAAAAGTGTATATCCGCTGTGGAAACAGTTAAAGATAAAGTCATACACAGCGCATGAACAAAATTGTTCATCCGCTGTATGAACAGTGCATATGTAAAATGCACAGCGTATGAACAAAATTGTTTATCCGCTTTGTGAACAGTGCGCAAGTAAAATGCACAGCGCATGAATAAAATTGTTCATCCGCTGTGTGAACAATGCATATGTAAAATGCACAACGCACGAACAAAATTGTTCATCCGCTTTGTGAACAGTGCATAAGTATTATGCACAGCGCATGAACAGAGTTGTTCATCCGCTATGTGAACAGTGCACACACAAAGGTGTCCACAGTATATAGCCAAAATATACAATGGACATTATGTCCACGGCGAACACTGTTCACATAGCGGATAACCAAAATCATTCAAATTTTTACACAAAGGACAAGCACTGTATACACAGCGGACACACAAATTGTCCGTTGTATATATAGTTCATACTTGTAATTTTTTCATTCACCACGAGTGAAAGTGAGAAAATTAGTAAAAATTCAAAATTTCAAAACCCGCGATAAACCCTTAAAACTCTATTCTTCAAAACCATAATTCTAGTCGATTTATCATCTGATTCACAATCGATTGGGTATAACAACATGATTCAATTTTAAAAAAACCATTAAAACATCTTGTTTTATGACTTTAATCAGACATTGTTCGACCTAGGTCGAATATCAAACCGAAATCATAATCATGAATTATTTGATGTTTTAAACCAAATCAAACATTGAATCTGTGATAGATGACCATTATTGATTGCGAATGATCTGTTAATTTGATGAAATTTTGATCAAGTATTCATCCGGTTCATGTTCTGACATGATGTTCGTGCTTAAAATCTTACAAAAACTAATTTTTAATCCTTGAAAATGTTGAAAGTTACTTAAAATTTTTATAACTTAGTAAACATGTTCAAAATGACGTAACAAACATGAAAAATCAGTCAATTTGGCATGACATTCATCAAACAAACATTAAATGAATCTTCATTCAGTGTGCATTAAATGATCGGATTTGACTTTAATAGGTCAAACTGAAATTCATGAACAAACAGATATGAGATCAAACTTATGTATGTGTTAAACAAAACAACTTGTTGATAATGAACAAACACAATATAACACTCTTTGGATAAAATCAATATAAATTAGACAAGATTTGCAAAATCAAATTTGACAAAATGTTGACTTTTGAAAAGTCAATTGGAAAGAACATACACACACAAGTGTTTAACCATACACTCAATCATCTCATAACATACACAATATACCAACATACACTTGATCATTATTTCATCATTACACTTTATTTGCGTACACTATTCTAACACTTAATCTTTTACTGTTTAGATATGGCTGATTTAGTGTTTGTAAGAGATCATAACATATGTGCATTTCTTGATCCTGACTCTCCAAGATCAGTGAACTACAGAGACACGATTCAAGCAATGTGACAAACCAGACTTGTGCATGCTATGACCTTTAGACCAGACATATATGAAGATCAGATTGTCCAGTTTTGGACTAATGCATACCTTGGTGAGATTGATGATCAACATGTAGTTATATTTAATGTGCACAACCAAGAAATTATCATCTCTGAAGAAGTGATCAGAAGGGTCTTACAATTAGGTGAAGAAGATTCTCAAGGCCCAGTTGACTTTGATGAGCACTATGCGCTACACGTGTTTAGGAAAATACGCTATACAGGAACAATAGAAAGAAAGCAGATCAAAAAGGAAAACATGTGTGCATAGTTCAGGTTCTTGATGCACACTTATTAGAAAACAATGACAAACAGAAAGACAGGATGGGATGCAACATCCCTAAGGGCATCATGTACATTAGCTTGTATCATAGCAAGAAGGCCATTTAACTTTGCTGCTCAAATTCTCAATGGCCTTGTCTATAACATCACAGAAGTGAGAAAGATATTTCTTATGTTTCCAAGATTCCTGCAGATGATCATAGATGATTTATTGCCCAACATCCCAAGAGAAGGAGCCATTTTAAAGCCTGTTCACATCAATGAGTATGTTTTTAACAGGATAAGATCTAGCATCTACCAAGGGGATGAGGTGCCTGTGCCTACTCATGTGATTGATCATGACATCCATGTTCCTGAGGAATTTCATAGAATTCCAGGACAAGATGAACCATTCATGTTATTTCAACAAGCCAATCAACCAGCCCCTATCATGCAACCACAACTAATCATACAGCCTGAACCAATCATTCAACCACCACCAAACATACAGCCAGATCAACCAATATCACCACAACAACCTCTAAGCCCATAACCATTCAGCCCTCAATCATTCAGTCCTCAACAAATACATTTCCCTCTCCACCACACAGGCCAAACCTATCTGATCAGTAAACACTTTCATCCATATTAAGAAATATAGATTCAGCACTTGCACAACAAGCAGATTAGCATGAAGATATTGGAACTTCATCTCATGAACCTGAACCTGAACAAGCAACTACTGCTACTGAATTTGTTGAATCAAGTTATGAGATGCTCACAGAAGAAGATAATGAGCACTCTAAAGTCTTTCTGTTCATTGAGTATAACAAACTTATTAAAAGATCAAATCAAAGAACCAAGAAGTTAAAAGAAAGACTCAAAGAGAAATATAAGGAGATTGAAAAGCTTGATTCAGATCATAAAGCACAAAAGCTGATTGTGAAGGTTGTGGAGCAACAGCAAAATCAAACAAACAAGAAATTAAAGGAGAAAGACAATGAACTCCTTATTGCTAAAGCAGAGATTGACTACTGGGGCAATCAGTCAATAGCTAAAGAACAGTAGATTGATGAATTGAAAAAGATCATAGAAGCTCAAGCTGAAGAAATTCAAAGATTAAACAGAGAGCTTGAATACAATGACACTCAGTTGAATGAGGAAGAACATTCAGGAGATCTTAGTGAAGATCTGAGTGATTATGAGAAATTAGCTAGTGAATCTGAAACAAGTCAACAACAGACTAAACAAACAAAATTAGCACTGATCATTCCTGAAGAATCATACTCAATGGATCAATTATTCAGTGATGCTAATCCTTATGAGAACATACACTACTCATCCATCTTGAGACAACACTTTCACACTCCTGATCCAATTTCTCAAGAAACTAGTAGCATTCCTAATGATCCTCCGACAGACAAACAAAAGGAGTTAATCAAACACTTCAGTGAAGCTTTAAAAGATTCATCAAAAGATCAAGTATCATTATCATCTGAAACTCCTGTCAGAACTTATGAAAGGAAAATAAAAAGATATTATTTACCATCTTTACTCAAAGGAAAACAAACTGAGAGTGAATATGAAAAACCAGGATCTCCTCCACTAAAGCTTCTAAAAGTTAAGTATGAACCTGTTGAGTTAGATGCTCCACAATAATCATCTAAAGCATCTATACTAGAAGAGGGGGAGATAAATCAATCTGTTGAACAACAACAAACTCCCATTATTATCCTAACCGATTCTGATGAGGAAGAAGAAGAAAGGGATGAACATGAAATAATGCAAAACATACAAGAGCTCTTTACAGATGATCCTCAAACCTTGATGGGGATAGAGCTGACTACCAGAGGATTCCCTTATAACTTATTCATACATCTTAACCAATCTGAGGTTAAAGACTTGCTCAAAGACTTTCAACAAGTTATGTAAAATGAACAAGAGCAAACATACAGGAGATACAAAGAAATCAAGGACAAACAAGAGCTTGAAAAGAATCTGCCCAAATATCCTCAAATAGAGAAGATGACCTACTCCCAGGTGAAAAGCTGGTTGTGTCATACAAGAGTCCCATATAGGTCATATGCAGGGAGAACATTATCTCAAATGAAAGAGATGGCAAAAGAGATATACAAAAACATGTTAGCAAATGCTCTTAAGGCACAGGTCTTCAGACCTCACCCTGCATCTTCTCTATCCACTTATCATCAAGCTCCTCCTGAACTTTCATGAGATAGAATAACCAAGACAATTCAAGCCTCATAGGCTATGTCCTGAAGGCAATGAAGTTCAGGAGATGATCAATGAGAAAACAAATTTTGTCAAGCTGTATGACAAAATCACTCTCACCGCAGATGCCAATGAAAGAAAAAGGAAGTCAGGGAAGAATCTTCTTCTGAAATTGATCTTGACCTTTTTGAAAGGGTTGGTTACCCTTTAAGGCCATCTGACTTAAAGCTAAGCATGAAGAAGATACATGGCAACCAATACCATCATCCAATAACCATATGGTACTATGATGAAACTCATTTTGAAGTGGTGCTGGAGAGAAAGCTTGAAGGAAAAGAAGTAGCAGACATAAGACTCTTTGATCCAGTTGAGATAAAGCTGCTTCATCCATCTTATGTCTCACTTCTGAAGACCAAGACATTCCTCACAATTGAAGATGAGTTGTGTAAGGGAGACTGCTGCTATTTCATACACATGTTGAGAATTTTAGGAACGGCGTATGTGAATGCTGCATTGAAACATAGACTAGAAACAAATCAGCAACCCTTAACACACATAGAAGGGATAACAGGAATGAGAATATTAGAGAACAACAATATGGAGATTTTGAAGGGCAATCATGTTGTAACCACACTGGTTAGCAACGTTGATAGTCTTGATCAGTCAACTTTGGAACAGCTTGTTCATTTGAAAATAGATTTCAAATATGATGATAAAAATAGTGCTGTTGACTATTTTGTGGAACACATAGTCAATTACAGAAATGCATACAAGACCACAACACTCAAAGAACAATTGAAGGAAGCTAAAGTCGACCAAGCTATAGAGAAAGACATTGATGATACTCTCAAGGCTATGGAAGTAGCAAAGAAACAATCAGAAGAAGCTAGACCATCTCACTCCTGAGTTTTCTTATCATCACTGGTAGAACAAACAACCAATACATATCCTTCTCTATGATTCTTAGTTTATCATTCAATCATACAATCATGCATACATATGTTATAATACATTTAATAATCATAAAATCATTCAATCATGCATATAAGAGATCCTATGCTCTTATGAACAAACAATCAAAATGTCATATGATTTTATGCATATGAAAAACATACAAGCATACATACATATGTTTTATAACATACACATGGATTCAAACAAACATTCATGTGTTGTTGATATAAACACATGACATTCATGCAAACATACATGATCACACACAATCATTCACATTACTTGTGATAAGTTAACACTTGTAATCATATAACCAAAATCAATCATTTCAAACATGTGTTGTAAAAATAACCTCATGAAAACATGCATAAACAAACATACAAACTATCAATCATACATATAAACAAACAATTCAAACAATCATACAGGTAAGATTACACTTGTGCAATCTTATAAATAATCAATTAATCAACACAGACAAGTGTTACACTTGTAATCAATAAATATACACAAGAGTAACCAATCATTCATACAAACAACAATCATACATAAAATACAAAAGAAACACACACATTAGCATCATTAATATAAAACTGAAAACAAAATGTACATAATGTTTAGGGAAGTACTGTTGGAATTAATGCAAGATCATACTTAGGGGGAGTACTATTGGATTCAACAAAGTGCATTAAGAATTAATGCAAGAAAGTATGATGCTTTCTATTATCAAAACATGTGTTTCAACACACAATTCATACATTAGAAACACATTAACATCATTAACATTCATAATACTCACTAACATCTATGTCAATTATCTTTTTCAGATTTGTAGATAAAGAATTTTTGCCTAAGTCAACCAATGCGGATGAAGGAATTCCGATACGGATAAAGAAGTTCTACAGCGGATAAAGAATATGTTCACACAGCGGATGAAGTCTCTACTCCCACAACGGATGAAGAACTTCACAGCGGATGACTATTCCCACAGCGGATGAACAAGTCATCACAGCGGATGAACAAGTTCACAGCGGATGAACAATTCCCACATCGGATGATCAAGTCATCACAGCGGATGAACAAGTTCCCACTGCAGATGAACAAACTGTTCCCACAGCGGATGAAGAACCTCCATACCAGATGACTTATCCCATAGTGGATGACTTAGATACTTAGGATTATGTTTATGTAAATTTTATTTACATAAGGGTAGATTAGTAATTGTATATAGCTTTTGTGTTTAGGCTATAAATAGCACTCTACCCTAATCCTTTGTAAGCTTTTTAAAGAATTATCAATCAACCAAGCATTTTCAATTCTGTATTCTAACACACACATCATACACAACACACACATACACACATACACTGAAATCATATGGGTTTCCGCACCATGTGTAGTGTTTGTTGATTTGTGAGAGATTACAAAGATCCTTGGAGAAATCAACAGATTTATATTGAATATTGTTCTTACAAAGTTTATATTCAAATATGCTTGACAGAGTTGATTTTCATCAACATCTTCTTCCGAAAGGGGAGTAGCTTCGGAAGAGAAACCAAAAAGAATTCCAAAGAATAAGAAAGCACCTCTCAAACCTTTCGAAAAGAAGACTGCTTCATAAGAAAATGGTCTGAAGGCTTCTTTCGAAGAGAAAGAAACTTCAGAAAAATGTTCTCCTACCCAAGTTTCATCAAGCTGATCATCTTCAATGATCAACCAAAGGAAGAAATAGAAAATCAAAGAAGATGTTGTAGCATAAACCTCCTCTTCCCAAACTTCTATTGAGCCCCCATGCTTACACTTTGGTTCAATTGCGTTATCATCATTGGAAGAACCCAGACCAACAAGGCTAAGGTCTTTAATAAGAACTAACTGTTTCACCCTTGTGCAGGGACATCCATATGATAAAAATGGAAATATTTGGATTGTAGATAGTGGATGCTCCAGACACATGATAGGGAACAGATCTCTTATTCAACAATTTCACAATTTTGATAGAGGTCCTGTTCAGTTTGGAGGTGAAGCCGGAGGATACATCTCTGGTATCATGCTTTCTTTCCAAAGAAAATAGTGATGAGTCAACTCTTTGGCACAAAAGAATGTGTCATGTTAATTTTAAGAAAATGAATAAATTGGCTAAGAATTTCTTGGTACATGGTATGCCTAAAAATGAATTTCTCTATAAAGACAACTATGTTGCTTGTCTGAAAGGGAAGCAACATAGGGCATCTCATAAACCCAAAGAAGTTAACTCTATCACTACCCCATTACACTTATTGCACATGGATCTATTTGGTCCTAGAAGTATAATGAGCATTAGAAGGAAATCATATTGCTTTGTGATAGTTAATGATGTTACTAGATTTACATGGGTATTCTTCTTAAGAACTAAGGATGAAACTGCTCACACCTAAAAATATTTTAATCTTATGATAGAAAATCAAATTGATCACAGAGTAAAGATAATCAGAAGTGATAAAGGGACTGAGTTTAAGAATCAAGTTCTTGACTTATTCTGTAACTCAAAATGGATTACTATACAATATAGTGCTACTAGAACTCCTCAACAGAATGGTGTTACTGAGAGGAGGAACAGGATACTTATTGAGGCTGCAAGAACTATGTTGGCTGATTCAAAGTTGCCTCTAACTTTTTGGGCAGAGGCAGTCAGCACTGCATGCTATGTGCAAAACAGGGTTCTCATTGTTAAGCCCCATGGAAAGACCCCTGGCCATCGTTCATTGGCTTTCTAAGGTCCTTTGGTAGCAGATGCATCATACTTAGCACAAGGGATAATTTGGCAAAATTTGATGAAAAGTCAGATGATGCTATCTTTGTTGGATATTCTTCAAGCTCCAAAGCTTATAGAGTACATAACATCAAGAATCAACAATTTGATGAGTCATCCAATATAGTTGTAAATAAGCACACTCCTTGTGTTAAGGGAAATGGTCCAGACCATATGTTTAACTTAGAATTGTTTTCCAACTATTCTAAACAATCTTTTAGGAATGTTTCAGCTGGAACAGGAACTCAAAGTGACTCTGATGATGATCAAATGTTTGAGTTGCCCAGACCTATTCCAAATTCTCCAAGAAGGAATGAAGAACAAGCTCCCACCACTACAAGTCCTGAAAGTCTGAATCTCTCAGGAAATAATAGCGCTTCAACCAGTTATCAACTGAATGAGCATCAAGTCACTTCAGATGACAACTCCGCTTCTCAACACCAAGCTAATAAATATAGCTACCTAGAGGAATAGGAAACTGATGATGCTATCTTACAACAGAACATTTTTGATGATGTTACTCACTCATTCAATCAATCTTCATTGAATGAAAGAGAAAATTCAGCTGGAACCAATGTTAACAATCCTGATATGAATCATTCAAATCTGGATCTATCTATGCAACTAGATGTTATTCCCAGAATCACGATTCACAACACTCATCCTGCTGAAAACATCATTCGGGACGTCTTAGAAGGTGTGAGGACCAGAAGATAAACTCACAATGAGAAGGTCTGCTTGTACTCATGCTTTCTCTCTCAAATGGACCTAAAAAGGTAGAAGAGGCTCTCAAAGACATCAATTGGGTTGAATCAATGCAAGAGGAATTGCTTCAATTCAAAAGGCAAAATGTGTGGAATTTGTGTCCCCTACTACCTGGTCAAGTTCCCATTGGTATATAGTGGGTATTATGGAACAAAAGGGATGATAGAGGTTTGATTATCAAGAACAATGCTAGACTTGTAGTTCAAGGATACACACAAGAGGAAGGAATAGATTACACTGAGGTATTTGCACTTGTTGCAAGACTTGAGGCTGTAAGAACCTTTCTTGCCTTTCATGTATCCAAGAACTTCAAAGTGTATCAACTTGATGTCAAATGTTCATTTTTGTATGGGAACATCGACAGAGAAGTCTATGTGTGTCAACCACCTGGCTTTGAAGACCCACAACACCCCCACTATGTGTGCAAATAAGATAAAGCTCTTTATGGGCTGTATCAGGCACCAAGGCTGTGGTATGAGACGTTGTCTCAATTTCTCCTGAAGAACGGCTACACCAGAGGCACCATAGACAAGACATTATTTATAAGCAGATCGGGGAAGGACATGTTGCTTGTTCAAGTCTATGTTGATGACATCATATTTGGTTCCTCAAATGACCAAATGTGTAAAGACTTTGAAAGCATCATGAGAAAGAAGTTTGAAATGAGTTCCATGGGAAAGATGGATTTCTTTCTGGGAATTCAAGTGAGGCAGATGGAAGATGGCTTCTTTATAAATCAATCTAAATATGTCAAGGAAATTTTAGAAAGATTTGAGATGAAAGACTTTAAGCCGGCTAAGACACCTATGTTGGGTTTGATAGAACACAGAACATAGTTTAACCATTTAAACTTGGTAATAACACAGCGAAATAATAGCTTTATAACCTTCTTTATAAGATGAAAATTTCAAGTTCTATTTGATGTTTTAAGATGTAAACAAACCCAAGAACAAAGGGGATCTTATATATGTGAATAAGCAAGCTATGTAAGCACAAATAACAACATAATATGACAACCATAGAGGGCTGCCAAACTACCTC
Source organism: Flaveria floridana (assembly GCA_018326465.1). Taxonomy (NCBI): domain Eukaryota; kingdom Viridiplantae; phylum Streptophyta; class Magnoliopsida; order Asterales; family Asteraceae; genus Flaveria; species Flaveria floridana. Next base: position 681 of record BJCO01828256.1, on the reverse strand, counting down.
TTCCAGCAGCTTAAAGTCGACAGAAAGGAGGTTGTTAGATGCTCAAAATCGGCTAAAGGCTCCAAGGTAGGATCTCTCAAGCTTGTATACCCCAAGCTTGATAGCAAAACACCTTTTTGCTAGGGAGAATTACACCAAAGAAGCACTCAAAACTCCAAAATCCTGCTGCTATTGCCGAGAGCTTTTAGAGAGAGAGAGAGAGAGAGAGCTTCTTTTGATTTACATGTATTAAGATTAATGAGAAATGAAGTGTTCAAGACTAGTTATGATGTATGTTGTTTACTAGGCAAAAGATCCAATCAAATAAAGGGGGGGGGCGGCCGAAAATATATTTAAAAAGGGGGTTTCCCTCTTTATATTAAACACACACTATGTTAAACTAGTTTTGTAACTAGTTATATAATTAACCATTTAATTGTATTTGTAGTATACTCTCATTATTATTTGGTGTTATCTATCTTATTTAAATAACACTTCAAATAATATTATTGAACAAAATATCCTAATAAGTTGTTCCTTCTCATATGCAACTTATTTAGAAAACCCATTTTCTAAATTGATGTAAATATTTAATTGTATGATCATATCATCAATTAAATATTAATTGGTGTTTGCTAAGCTTGTTATTGGGTATAACCCGACTTGGATCATAACGTACTAACCGCATCAATATTCTACGTG
>BJCO01828253.1:1590-15620 GCA_018326465.1 Flaveria floridana | reverse complement strand
CAACTGCAGGAGTTGATGGATAAAGGGTTCATCCGATTGAGCATCTCTCCTTGGGGTGCTCCGGTCTTGTTTGTTAAGAAGAAGGACGGTAGTATGACGATGTGCATAGACTACAGAGAGTTAAACAAGTTGACGGTGAAGAACCGGTATCCCTTGCCAAGGATTTACGACTGGTTTGATCAGTTTCAAGGTGACAGTTGGTTCTCGAGGATAGATCTTCGATCCGGTTACCATCAGTTGAAAGTGAAAGAGCGAGACATTCCTAAGACAGCTTTTCACATGCGTTATGGACACTACGAGTTTCTCGTTATGTCTTTTGGTCAAACTAACGCGCCAGGTGCCTTTATGGATTTAATGAACCGAGTGTGTCGGCCAATGTTAGATAAATCAATGATCGTGTTTATTGATGATATCCTGATTTATTTGAGAATTAAGGAAGAACATGTCGGTCACATACGAGAAGTATTGGAGACACTTAGAAGAGAAAAGTTGCATGCTAAATTCTCTAAGTGTGCTTTTTGGTTACACGAAGTTAAATGTTTAGGTCACGTGGTAAATGCTGAAGGAATTATGGTGGACCCAGCAAAGGTTGAGGCAGTGATGCAATGGAAGTCTCCAAAGACGCCATCTGAGATTCGTTATTTCTTGGGTTTGGCGGGTTATTACAGGAGATTCATCCAAGACTTCTCCAAGATTGCCTCACCTTTGACTAAATTGACTCGCAAGGATGTGAAGTTTGTATGGGGTTGAGAATAGGAGGATGATTTTGAGGAGTTAAAGGTAAGATTAACTCAAGCTCCTGTCTTGACATTACCTGAAGGAAGTGAGGACTTAATGGTCTATTCGGATGCATCCTATTCGGGATTGGGTTGCGTGTTGATGCAACGAGGGAAAGTTATAGCCTACGCATCCTGACAGTTGAAACTTCATGAGGCTAACTACCCTACCTATGATTTGGAGGTAGCGGCAGTGGTCTTCGCATTGAATATTTGGAGGCACTACTTATACAAGACAAAATGCACCATCTTCACGAACCACAAAAGCTTAAAGTATTTTTCTTAAAAGGATCTCAATATGAGGTAGATAAGGTGGTTAGAACTCATAAAGGATTATGACTGTGAGACCCATTACCATCCGGGTAAAGACAATGTAGTGGCCGATACCCTCAGCCGAAAGGAAAGACCCGAGCCGATCCAGGTGAAAGCTTATCAACTCGTGATGACCTCTGACCTGATGACCCAAGTAATGGAATTTAAATATGAGGCTTTGTAAAAAGATCGTCTTAACACTAAATGAATGAGAGGTTTAGTCACGGAATTGAGAGAAAATACCCATGGAGTTAGAACTCTCGTCGGGCGGATGTGGATCCCTCGTTACGGAGACCTATGGGGGCGTATTATGAATGAGGCTAATAAAACTCGATACTCTATTCATCCCGGTGCTACCAAGATGTATCAAGGCATGAATAAAGATTACTGGTGGCCGGGAATGAAACGCGATGTAGGGGAGTATGTGAGTAAGTGCCTTGCTTGTTTACAAGTGAAGGTAGAACATTAGAAGCAATACAGGAAGATCCAACCATTGGATATACCCGAGTGGAAGTGGGAGCACATAACCATGGACTTCATAATGAAGCTATCACGTACGGCGAGGGGACACGATACCATTTGGGTCATAGTTGGTCGTATGCAAAGAGTGCTTACTTCTTACCGATCCGCGAGACATACACATCCGAGAGACTGGCGGATCTGTTCATCAAGGAGATTGTAGCTTGTCACGGTGTACCAGTGTCTATTGTGTCTGATCGTGACACTCAGTTTACATCCAAGTTTTGGAAAACATTCCATGATACGATGGGGACGGGGCTACACATTAGCATAACTTATCATCCTCAGACAGATCGTCATTCTGAGAGGACGATTCCGACGCTCGAGGATATGCTCCGAGCGTGCATGATTGACTTTGGAGGAAGTTGGGATGATCACTTACCATTAGTGGAATTCTCATACAACAATAGTTATCATGCCAGCATTGGCATGCCAACATACGAGATGCTATACGGTAGAAGGTGTAGGATGCCCGTATGTTGAGGAGACATTGGAAAAAAGGAATTGGGAAGTATCGAGGTGATCGAGGCTACGATGGAAAAGTTAGAAAAGATCAAGCCTTCATGAAGGCGGCAAAGATAGACAGAAGTCGTATGCCGACAAAAGGCGTAGACCGATCGAGTTCAACGTGGGTGATAAAGTGATGTTGAAGGTCTCACCTTGGAAGGGAAACATCCGGTTCCGGAAGAAGGGCAAGCTGAGCCCGAGATACATAGGGCCTTTCCGAATCGTCGCATGAATAGTAGAGGTGGCCTATCGATTAGCATTGCCTGATGAGTTAAGTGGAATTCATCCGATATTCCACTTATCTCCTTTGAGAAAGTGCTTAGCCGATGAAGACGTAATTGTACCACTGGAAGACATTGAAGTGGATGAACGGCTCAATTATATGGAGCAACCGGTGGCAATCATCGATCGGAAGGAGAAGAGATTAAGAAATAAAGTGGTTCCACTGGTGTGAGTACAATGAAAACACCGAAAGGGTTCTGAGTCTACGTGGGAGACTGAAGAAGAGATGAGACAGCATTACCCACAGTTATTGGATGAATGACAGGTTTCGGGGATGAAAACTCTTTAAGGGGGGTAGACTTGTAACACCTAAAATTTTGTCAAGTAAAAGAAAAGAAAAGCAATAAGAAAAGAGAAAAATAAAAGTATATTGAAAGAAAGTAAAATGAATATAAGTGGAGGGGCTAAAAGTGAAAAAAGGAAAAAAAATTATTATTACTATGCTTAAAGTGGGCATGGCCGCCCACAACTTCTGTTACATCAACTTCTTCGACCATTTTAGAGAGAGAAAGTAGAGTTCTTCGGTTCTAGAGAAAGAAAGCAGCTAATCTTGGCCTAGGTAAGTAATTCTTGCATAATTGGTTCGGTTTTGTTTGGTTTTCGACCATGAAACCGAGTTTTACATGTTCTTGTGTGTTTATGTGTGCTCGGGTTCTTGTGTTCTTGGTGTCTAGGCGTTAGAAACATCAAGACATCTCAAACTTCAAGGAGTGGTGTTTGGAAGCAGTCAAGGTGAGTTCTAGACCTCAGTTTTATATGTTTTTAAACTTCTTTGGGACTGAACATGCATGTAAAATATTTTTATAATTATTATGTATGTTACCCGTATGTACTTGTGTATGTATGTTAGTGTTTTCTGGTTGTTTATGTTATGTTGATGCTTAGAATGGTAAATATAAGCCAAGAACATATTAGGATGATGTGTAGGGACTAAAAATAACTTAGAAACATGTTAAATAGGTGGCCATGCGCCCAAATAGGGCTCCTGCGCCTAGAATATTGACTTGGAATGATCAAGTAAACTTCGTGCGCCCAAATAGTACTCTCGTGCGCCCAAATATTAAGTACCTCATGCGCCTAAGAATAGTGCCTTAGAAAGGCCAAGTAGGCTCATGCCCCTGAACAGTAGTTCATGCGCCTAAGTATTTTGCCCAGACGCCTAAGTGTTGGGGTCAGGCGCCCTAATAGTGCCCATGCGCCCAAACTTTTCTCAAGCGCCTAAGTATAAGTCCATGCGCCTGAACAGTTAATGCGCTCGAAGGTTAGGCTGAAAACGCCCAAGTGTAGAGTTCATGCGCCCGAATAGTGTTGATGCTCCTAAGCAGGGCTCATGCACCTGCATAGTTCTCATGCACCTAGAACACTTAGAAAATTTTCTAAAATTTGGAAAAAAATCAGAGTTTTAGGGTTTGACCCTAGTTTGTGATGCGGGCCGAAGTGTTGAAGACCGGGCCTTACTCTTTTTGGAGGCCCAAGACCGCGCTTCACGAAAATGGGTCTAACCTGGGCTGTGAGTCTCCGTTTCTGACGTGCTACCCGTCAAAACGACCGCAGAAACGAGGGCCACGTTATGGTATCCCTCGTAGGCGGGTTGTCCCATTAGTTTTCTGAAATAAGGCCTCTAAATAGGCTTTTGGGCCACTTTTATGTTTTTTTCTAGTTTTCAGGTTTTGTTTTGGGCTTTTGTTTGGGCCTAAGGTTGCTTGTCTTAGGCCCATCCCGAATGTTTGTTTGCTTATTTATTTTGAGTTCTTGTAATGTAAAATGACACTTGATATTATTGAGAATTACGAATTCAGTCTTTTCAAATTCGTGACTCTTGGGTCGAATTTGGGGGTTTGGGTGAAGAACTTCACGGGTATTCGCAGAATCATCGTGATAGTACTTTTATTTCATTCTGTGCGCTACATCAGTTTGACTTGAGGCTTATATTTGTTCATTTTATGAATGCTTATGGTTTGTTTTTATGTTTCATACTATATATTTTCATGTGACTTTTTGTGGTGTGATTATGCTCGTATACGTAAAGTATTATCATAATAAAAGTGAAAGATTAATGATAATGACAATGGAACATAAAGAATGAATGAAAAGTCTTGGAAGCAAAATGAAAGGTGGTTCATAACTCATTGCGAGTTGCTAGCTCAACTTTGTGTAATATAGCGTGTAATTTTGGCTAACCCATGAGGGTTCACACACAGGGATCAGTCTTGGTGACTGATCCATAGTATGAAACGGGATTCTTGTCACTTTAGCCCGGAAATGAGGCGGCTGTGTGCCGGGAATGAGGTGGCTGCGTGCCCAATGATGGGGGTAAAGTTATGACAGGATCTAGAAAAAATGAAAGATAATGATAAAGTACGAAATGAATGAATACGTGCACTAATGAATGATGAATAAGGTTATACCTTGTTGTATGTACGATGAATGCTCACGTATGAAAGTAAAGAAAGTATTTTATTGAAAAAGAGTATTTTTCATATATAAACTGCATAAAGTATTTCAACACTTTAAAACTAGAACTCACTCAGCAACGCTGACTTTTATGCATTTTCAGTTGATAGGTAATTTTGCTAAGGATGGCACACAGGGAGGTTACTTGGCAGGGCAAGACTAGCATCCATTCACGCATAATATTATTGTTGTTTTGTAATGCAATTAAATGATGCTTTTGTGACTTTAACAATGTTGTATTGCTTAACAACAGTAATTATCAATCAAATGAATGGTTTTTTTTGTTAATGTAGCTCCGCTGTTGAATCTTATGAAATGTGTAATGTTTTAATTATTATGGGTGATGAATGTCCAACTGTAAGCGTCCTGGGAACGGGGCCTTATAACAGGAACAAAACTACTACTAGCACCGAAATCAAAGCATAGACGCACAAATTTGAATTATCAGAAACGTACATGACATTACATCGGAGTCCGATCTAGCCTCCTCCCGGTCATGGCAAATGTTCTAGCCTTCACCCTCTGTTCTCCTTCCTCGCACCGTAGCTTCCCGCCCTCGACTTCTTATAGTCTCTGCTCCTGTGTCCAGTCTTTCCATAGTCATAGCATTTAGCCATATGATAATCCCTCACCCGGTGGCCCTTCTTCCTACACTGGAAGCAGACGTTCAGCCCCTACTTGCACTCCCCCTCCTGGCATCTACCACACTTCTTGCATACCTCTTCTCTCCTTGTTACCGTCTTCTGATCATTGACCCTCAATATCTTACCTCCAGACACAAATCCACTATCATTTTCTCACCATCCATTCTAATTCTTAATATAGCCCCACTCCTCTTCTTCGTCCATTATCACCATCTGCGCTCGCTCGTCATATAAGCTCCCAGCTAGGTCGACCACCGACCTAAATGTACCTGGTCTGGCAGCGATTGGATGTCTGCGGATATCTACCGGCGGCCTTTGAATGTACCTCTTGATCTTCCGTGACACAGGCGTCACTTGATCTGGCACCAGTCTTGCCATCTCGTTGAACTTCATTGTATACTGCTAGTGTGTCATCGTTCCCGCCTCCAGCTGTAGGAACTCTCTCTCAACTTTTTCAAGCTCACTATGAGACAAAACTCCTCAATATCCAACCTCTTCAGCTCTTTCCACCTCATTCTCCCGATTGCCTTGGTACCCTCAGCTTTGACAACATTTTCCACTAGCACAAGGCCGAGTCCTCAAAGGAATGGGTAGCAAACTTCACCTTCTGATCCTCACGTCACTCATAACGTCATGTATGACCTCCATCTCTCTCACCCAACGATGTGCGGCAGCAGCATTCCCATTTCCATCCAACGTAGGGGGCCTACACCTTTGGAATGCTCTATAGCTACAAACCTTCACAGTCTCCTGCATAGCTTCCTCCTCATCATCATTACTGGAGGCAACGTCTTAGCCTCGGGCTGCTATCTTTCTCCCCTCTTGTCATTCCCTTTCGCAGCAGCCTTCTCCTTTTCCTTTTTCTTCCTCTTCTCATCCTCCCTCACAACTCTAATTACTTCGGTCACCACAGACGGTAGAATTGTTTGCATGACCTGATGAACCTCCTCAACTACCGCCTCTTTCACTGAGGCCCTCAAGTTAGCACTCTCATCACCACCCTCATGATGACGAATCTCGGGCTCTCCAGGTGCCGTTTCAGCAGTCCTAGCCCTGTTCCTCATGACACGTGGTCCCGAACGACTACCACCATGCACTCCACCTCGTGAGGCCTTGGATGATCTAACTTCGGCCATCTCTAAACGCTATAAGATTCAAACACTAACATGGTCATTCCAGGTAGTAGCTCAGTTTATGTCAAGAATAGTAAGTCCCTAATTACAGTGGCCAGTTATGAGTAGCCACTTACTTTACTCTTCATCCCCTGAGCATTCCCTATCCTGACAACATCAGTATCTAAATCTACAAAAAGCACATGAGCCACATAACATGCGCACATAATATCGGTTAACATTAACTTACATAAAACATTTACGTAAAACCTTTACCTACAGACACGTAGCTACTAGAACTGGCATCCCTTTCCTTTTTCTTGTCCCATTCTCAGTTTAATTTTAGGCTTTTGAAAATAATTTACCCAATTCTCTTAAACTTTGGCATCGATACCAGCTTGTAAGGCCCCATTCCCAGGATGCCTACAGTTGGTTGATCATCGCATAAAACATGTTAAAACATACATTACTTTTGCAGTGGAAGTTTAAAACTTTCATTAAAAATTAAAACATGTTATTTCATTACATTACATCATTTGTTTACTTATAAAAACACTATAACATGTCAAAATGTGGATTCCAGCCTCAAAACGCTCCTAGTAGCTTATGCATCCATGCCTGCAACTCTCCAGTATCAACAAAATACCGACCAACTATTATCCATACAAAAAGTTAGAGATACTAAGTGAGTTCTAGTTTTAAAATAAAAAATACTTTACTTTCTTTGGAACCAACATTTTACCCTCGATCGTGATGTACACATTGGAAATAATTATTATTATCTTCTTCATGGTTCATCATCAATCAATACATTATTTACCATTATACGAAGCCCGTCTCATGCAGTACCCTCAACTCATGCTTGAAAGCTGATACTGTGTCAGGGCCTGTAATCCCGAATCATGCCGAAGACTGACACATCACTGGGATACGTGACAAGGATCACATCTCGTATGCAACACCCCCGACTCATGTCTGAAGACTGATACTGTGCCGGGGCCTGTAAACAAACCCTCGACTCATGTCTAAAGACTGACACAGTACCGGGGTGGGCAACAAGACCTCATCTTCTTCACATGTCATTCTTTCTCATGGAATACCCCCGACTCATGTCCGTAGACTGATACTGTGCCGGGGTCTGGAAGCAAATCCCCGACTCATGTCCGAAGACTGACACAGTACCAGGGTACGCGACACATATCTTATCATCCGTTACTTCCATACTTTTCCTTCGGTATCTTCCACTTTCGTTACATAATACTTTACGTATCCACATTCATACGTCATACCACCTAAATTCATAACATAATACATAACGTATTACATAACATAATACATATGTTTGAAAACCATTTAACGAAGAAAGATAACACATCACACACACATACACATCATAAACCTCATCACATCATCATGCATGGGCACTATTTGGGCGTATGGCCAACACTTAGGCGCATGGGCAATCAGGGCGCATGGGATACTATTCAGGCGTATGGCCAATACTTAGCCGTCTGGACAACCTTCTGGGTGCATGACTACTATTTGGGCGCATGAGGACACTCAGGCGCATGAGATAAGTTGGGCGCATGGGAAGTTTCTAAAATTTCTAAACTGCCAATAACACCCGAAACCTTTGTAACACTACCCAAACACAGACCTAACATACTAAGGGTATCTAAAACATCATTCGGGCAACATGCAAAACACACGGTTACATGTAAAAACATTTGTTCGGTATGCATAATAGCCCTAAGAAGTTGAAACTCAGAAAAATAGGGGTTCTGGAACTGACCTTGAATAGCCTTTAAGCAATTCACTTTAGATCAGAGACTCCCCTGCGATTTCAACACCAAAAATCCCAAAAACAAATATCAAACACCAAGAACCTCGGTTTAGAACTCAAAACCTAGCTGAAACCGAACTCATATTCAAGAAAACTCACCTTTGCAGCTTCTTCCTCTTTCTCTCTCTAAAACAGAGAGATTTTTCCTTCTTTCTTCATTTTCAGCCGATAGTAAAGGTGGGTGGAAGGAGAAGTGGGCGGCCATGCTCTTTAAAACATAAAATAATAGTTTTTTTACTTTGTACACTTTACCCCCTGCACTTGTGTCCATTATCTTTTCTTTCTAGGCACTTTTCTTTGCTCTTCTTTTTAAATAAAAATTCAGGGTGTTACATTTAAAGATGGATAAAAAGACCAAGATTGGTTTTGATAAAACAAAGGTGAGGTGCTATAATTGTCAATCGAATGGACACTTCTCCATAGAGTGTCGATAACCAAAAGCAGATAGAAACTATCCGCAACCACACGCACCAAGTGGTTATCAAGCAAACAGACTGGTTCCACCACCTATAAGTTTTCCATCTGCTCTAACACCACCATAAATTACACAATACAGCCCCAATCAACACTTTAAATCTTTAGCAAATCAAACAAGATCGAGAATATGACTGGAGTATGTATGAGGGAGAGAAAAAAAATCTCTAGATCATGCCCTCATGGCATAGCTTGAGGAGAAACTAACTAAGATCCTGAAAGAGGTGAAAGAAAATCTCTACACACAAGCATGCATTGATGAGGTCACTAGATATGGAGGGCATGCATATCAACTTTGTAAGAAAGTGATTCAAATAAACATTTTAAATGATAGTCTTAAATCTGAAAAGAAACAATATGAAATCAAGATTTTGTCACTTAAAAATGACCTAGACAAACTTTTGTCTGAAAAATTAACACTAACAACATAGGTTAAGCAGGTCTCTAAATCATTGACTCAATCTAAAACGTTACAAGGTAAAACTAAAGTTAAACTTCAAGTGTCAGGTGAGCAATAAGAAGTTTCAAGAACTTCTTGCTCAGCAAAGGGCCTTTAAAGATCCTTCAGCCCTTGGGTATAATAAAGTTAACCCACCATATAATGATACTTATATCCTATTGCCTGAATCCATGACCAACAAACATGGGGATTTCTTGATGCTTATGACAAAATAGATAACTCAAAGCCATCATCATCATCATCATCATCATCATCATCATCATCATCATCATCATCATCATCATCATCATCATCATCATCATCATCATCATCAAAGTCATCATTATTATCAAAGTCACCGTTGATTAAATTTGTTAAAAGTAAAAATCCACCACAAAATAATTCAACTGATTTTAACTAAGGAGAAAATAATGAATTTGATATCTATTCCTTTAATGAAGATGATGAAGATCTGTTATATGATGAGTCTGATCAACAACCTATTGAAACGATAAAAATTTCAAAAGTGACTGATCCATCACCCAAACAAACAAAGCAGAAGCAAATGTTTGATATTTTCTCTGGTGGAAGAAAGGCTAAATCTTACACTGCCCGTATCAAAAGGCCAACCAAAGGAAAAGGCAAAACTCCCACTCAGCAAAAACAACAAACAATGACTTTTGATACTCCACCAAAATCAAATCTAAAATCAAAAGTTTTGAACAATCAAAATACTTCAAATTTACCCTAATATGAATGGTGTGATCAATACACAGACCACAGAAAAGTATGAATATGGAAAGTATTGCGAATACTATGATATGAACAATCATAGTACTAAAACATGTCATTTTTATAATTATTGTTTAATTTGTGATAGAAATAATCATAATACTACAAATTTCTTTTTCAACAAAACAAATAAAAAGCAAAACAAACAAGCTCAGGCTAAGAAATAAACTAAGAAACAAACAGTTATTCCTAATAAGAACAAGAGTGGAGTAGCAAGACAGTCTCCACGCACCAAAGTTGTTTTTAATAATAACAATCTTTTTATGATAACTTCAGACAAAAAAGCAGGAGACATAAGTCTCAAAATAAACAACAAATACACCTTAGAACTCAAAGGAGAAGAGTTCAAAGCACATCTCCCGACAGAGCTAGAAACAATCAAAGGAAGTCTAGTATGTCTAGAGTTCCTAGGCCAGCTAACAATGCATCCTTTGAGGAAATTTATGTACTTGGAAAAGACGGAAAACCCAAGACCATCTTGGCTTGGGTTGCACCATCTAACTAATTTCATTTGTCTATATAGGGACATCAAAGAAGGCCTAACAACATTTGGTATGTTGATAGTGGGTGTTCCCGCCATATGATTGGAAACTGTTCCTTCCTTCGGGATTTTAAAAGCTAACATGGTGGAAATACAACATTTGGAGGGGACAAGGTAGTAGGAAAGATTGTTTGTGAAGGAACAGTATCAAATGAGTTGACCATCTTTGAAAATGTCAACTAGTGCTCCAACCTATAGTTTTATCTTTTCAGTGTATCCTATATCTTCGACAAGATATATGCCACACTCTTTGACTCCAACAACTTCTACATCCTCAAGATAGGTTTTCAAATGCTAGAAGATTGTATCATTTTGAAAACTTCTTGTCAAAACAACATATACAATGTTGATATGAATACAATTTTAGCATCAACCCCTGAAAGTTGTTTATTATCAAAAGCATCAAAAGATGTTATGTCATAGACTATTGGGACATTCTAACTTTAACAGATGAATCAATTGGTTAAAGGTGATCTAGTAATAGGTCTACCACAGAAATTTTCTGTACACACCACTTTACTGCATGTATGAAAGGCAAACAACAAAGAGTGTCACATAAGTCTAAATTGGTGCTCTAATAAAAATCCCCTCAAATTTCTTCATATGGACATATTTGGAGCAATGAACATTTAAAGCATAGGTAAAAAGCAATACTGTCTTATGATAGTAGATGATCACTCCAGATTTACATGGGTATTCTTTATTCTACACAAGTTAGAAATAGTAGAAATCATCAAATCATTTATCACTAAATTAAAAATCAATTAGATCTTAAAGTTTAAACTTTAAGAAGTGATAACGGTAATGAATTTAAGAATGAAATTATTTCTTGTTTTTGTGCAGAGAAGGAATAATTCAATAATTTTGTGTAGTAAGGACTCCTCAGTAAAATGGAGTTGGTGAACGGAGGAAAAGAACAGTAATAGAAGCTGCTAGATCTATGCTAGTAGACATTCTATTACCCGTATCATTTTAGGTAGAAGCAATAAACACAACTTGCTACATACAAAACAGAACCCTAATCATCAAAGAACACACTACAACACCTTGTGAATGTTTTTAAAGAAAACCATTTATCAGATTTCTTAAGGCGTTTGGTTGTTCTGTATCTATATTAAACACCATAGAACATCTATCAAAGTTTGCTCCTAAAGCAGACAATGGCTTCTTTGTTGGATACTCCGGAAGCTCCAAAGCATATAAAGTATACAACCCGAGACTAAACAAAGTGGAAGAAACAGCTGACGTTGTTTTTCATGAACATTCTTTCATTATGAAAGTCGTTGGATCTGGCTGGTTATTTGATATAGATCCACTAACATAATCATTTGACATATCTTATTTGATGTTTTAGGTACCAATAAAGATATTGAATATCCCATGGTACCACCAACAAACATTGATGTTCTATTAACTTATGATCTACCAAGGAGAAAAACCACAACTCCATTAAGTACAACAGTTACTACTCCAACAGGTGAAACAAACACTTCAAAAGGAACATCATCAAACACACCATCATCCTCTACTCCTGTTACCAATAAACCACAAGCTTCAGTTAACCCTTAACCAAGCATACAAACCAGGTGACATCATCAAGAAATAGTAGAAGATGATGATTATCATTCACTACCAGATACATATCATAAAGATGAAATCTTAGATTTCTTTCATGATTCCCCTAAACATTTCACGACAACCCATAACCAGATGATCCAAACACTGCCAATACTCTTACTCATCCATCAACATCTGACCTAACCATCAACAAATCTTAATTCAACAATCCCTGTTAATCAGAATAAAACAACTAGAGCTCACAAATATCAGTTATTAGAAAACCTCATAGGTGACCTCAATGTTAGATTGATAAGAAGTCAATCTGATACAATAAACATTTTCTTGTTCTTCGGATTTTTATCCCTCACTGTAGCTAAGAACATCATAGAAGCTCTTAAAGACAACACTTGGATAGAAGCTATGCAAGAGGAAGTCCAACAATTTAGAAAGCAAGTGGTGTGGTAGCTAGTTGATCCTCCTGAAGGTTAATATGCCATTGGCTAGAGATGGCTGTACAGAAACAAAGCAAATGATAGAGGGATTTTCATTAGAAACAAAGCAAGGCTAGTTGCCTAAGGTTACACTTAAGTGGAAGGCATTGACTATGACAATGTCTTTGCTTAGGTAGCCAGATTAGAAGCAATTAGAGTGTTCCTTGCATATGCTTCATCCAAGAGTTTCACTATCTTCCAAATGGATGTTAAATGTGCATTCTTATATGGGAAGATAAATGAAGAAGTGTATGTAACACAACCACCAGGGTTTGAAGACCCAGAATTCCCTCATAGAGTTTGTAAGTTTGATAAAGTTCAATATGGTCTTCATTAGACACCCAGAAAATGGTATGAAAGTTTGTCAAGTTCTACTATAAAATGGATACAAAAGAGGGAAGATAGATCAAACATTATTCTTGAAGAAGTAAGGAAAAGACTTGTTGGTTGTACAAGACTATATGGATGACATCATATTTAGATCCACAAACATCCAACTTCGCAGAGATTTTGAAACCCTTATGCAATCCAAATTTCAAATGAGTTCAGTAGGAGAACTTACATTCTTCCTTGGGCTTCAAGTACAATAGTGAACAGAAGGGATTTTCATAAATCAAAGCAAATACGTCAATCAGATCCTAAAAGAGTACAACATGGCTGATTGCACATCAAGCATAACAGTATTTGCAACTATATTGATGTTTGGACTAGATCCAAAAGGAACATTTGTAGATCAGAAGCTGTACATATCCATGATTGGCTCCCTGATGTATCTTACTACAAGCTGACTAGACCTCATGTATGCAGTCTACATGTGTGCAAGATATCAAGAAGGCCCTAAAGAATCATATATCAATGCAGTGAAGAGGATCTTCAGATATTTGAAAAGCAAATCTAAACTTGACCTTTGGTATCCTAATGACGAAGACTTCTCTCTATTTACATACACTGATAGTGAGTATAGTGGTTGTACAATAATAGAAAATCAACAATAGGAGGTTGTTAGTTTCTTGGATCATGATTGATGTCCTTGAAATGCAAGATACAAACAAATATATCTGCTTTAACACCCATACTCATAGATAATTCTCCTGCCATGTTCATAACTGAAAATCCTATTCAACATTCATGTAACAACCCCTCCTCGACCCTTACCGAAGGATGTGGGAATTTTTCCAAGTCATACGCATAAACAGTGCTCATGTGTCTAGGAGTTGCTGGAAAATGGCTAAGTGCTGCGCTCATGTGTCTAACAGTACCTATAAGCCTGGAAAAATGCCCCCG
>BJCO01828243.1:0-27156 GCA_018326465.1 Flaveria floridana | reverse complement strand
GGTGTTTGTTTAGCTTGTTATTGGGTATGACCCGACTTGGATCATATCACACTAGCCACATCAATTTAATATGTGTCTTGGGCAGATCAATTCTTTCAGTTGCAAGTTGAACAAAAGCCAGAGGGAATTCTCATTCATCAAGAAAAGTATATTAAAGAAATGTTGAAGAAATTTAAAATGGATGATGCCTCTTCTGAGATGACTCCCTTCACTGCTCAAACATGCCTCACCCCTGATGAGAATGGGAAACCAATTGATCCTTATCTCTACAGATCCATGATTGGTTCCCTTATGTATTTTACAGCAAGTCGTCCTGACATCACCTTTGCTGTAGGATATTGTGTTTGATGTCAGTTAGCTCCTAAAGAGTCCTATGAAAAGGCTGTCAAACGAATTTTTTGTTATCTAAAGGGCTCTTCTCGATTAGGACTTTGGTATCCTTATGGTGGGAATTTTGACTTACATGCTTACTCAGATAGTGATTCCAATGGTTGCAGGTTAAACAGAAAGTCAGTTACCGGAGTTTGTCAATACTTGGGCAATTGTCTCGTTTCATGGCAAAGGAAGAAACAGACCACTGTCTCTCTCTCAACAGGAGAAGCAAAATACATTGCTGCCTCTAGTTGCTGTTCCCAAGTGTTATGGATTCAGCACAAGATGATGGATTATGGGATCAACTTTCTTCATACCCCGTTGTTCTGTGACAACAAAGCAGCCATCGGGATTACCAAGAATCCTATTCATCATTCCTGAAACAAGCACATCGAGACACGGATTCATGCAATCCGTGATGCTCAGGAAAAGGGTTTCATTAATATTATCCCATTGATACAAAAAATCAAAAAGCAGATCTTTTCACAAAAACCTTTTACAAACCTCGTTTTTATGAATTGATTTCCATGCTGGGATTAATATCCTTTTAAACCCATCTTTCCTCAAAACTTGTCATGTCCATATTATTTATATTTCTTTTCTAACTTTCCTTTTCTTTCTTCTTTCTTTTTCATTTGCTCCACCACTCATCGCCATTCTTTCATTCTTAAAAAAAATAATATGATAATAAATAAATAATAACTTTTGGAAATTTCTTTTCCTATTCGTCGTAGAAATTTTGGGGGAGAATAATTATTTATAAACGTCTCTTTTGTTTTCTTTTGCAGATTCTCTGCTCTGTTGAGACGTCTGAACAATATGAAGGAGGTCAACAGTATCGTGTCGGGATTTGCTTGATAGGCTCAGCCCGAAAGCAAAGTAGATAGTATTTCCGTAGCTTAAACTAAAAGTATAAGAAGCTTGAATACTCGGATAATCCCCTTGACATCTTTGGCCTTCATAAAGTTACTAGTCCTCGTTCAAAAAGGATTAAGAATGGTGCTCTTTTATGTTGTTTTACTCTTGCCTGATACTTCCTTGTTTCTAAACCTTCACATCTGTTCTCTGAAGCTTTACGCTTATCCATAGTTGTATCATAAAAGCATCTCTGTTTACTGTTGTGTTTTGTGTGTGCTTATCTCCTCTGCTGTACGGTGGTACTGACCTGGAGTGATGATCTCCTCTGCTGTACGTGAGTACTGACCTGGAGCTCTCATCAGCATAACGTGATGATCTCCTCTACTGTATGATAGTACTGACCTGGAGCTCTCATCGACACAATTTGAAGAACTCCTCTACTGTACAGTAGTACAGACCTAGATTGTTCATAAGTACAATTTGATGATCTCCTCTACTGTACATGAGTACTGACCTAGAGCTCTTATTAACCGCTGTCAAATTGTATCGTTCTTCTTCTGAAAAAGGGATCATTATTATACGTCAAAAGAAGCTATCAATCAGTAGGTGTCACTCGTTCAAAATATCATGAGGATAGGATAGGTTTCTTTGCCAAATGTCTATGGGGACTGAGTCTTTCTATGTCTTCTATTAAATTAACCGATAACATGATAACAATAGCTGCGGTTTACTTGTCGAAAAGAAAAAGGCATGGGTTTAAGAAAGGACAAATATATCAGTAATCTCACCGAACTATAACTCTCCAGAACATTAATTCAGCCTCTCGTTCTTCTTTAAGACATTTTCTATCTTCGGTTAAATTAAATGATTTTTGGTGTGATCATGTGGGGTCTTTTTCTTTGAATTTTAGTTTCTCCTATTTTATTTTATTTTATTTTATTTTATTTTATTTTATTTTATTTTATTTTATTTTCAATTTTATTCTAATTGGTTTGAATTAATTTTTTATAAATGTTAGGTTTTCTGCGAAATTATACTTTCGCATCTGTTTCGCTATGCGAAACTGCAGTTTCGCCAAACGAAACTGTAGCTTCGCTAACACTTTCGCCCTGGGTCTCTCGCTCATTTGAGCTCAGCGAAACTATAGTTTCGCTTGGGCGAAATTATATTCTTAACGCGAATCTGTGACCGGCGAAAGTGATGATACCTCAGCGAAACTATCGGGTATTTATATGTCTCTACGAAACTAAATGGGTCAGTTCGCATATTACATATTTTGTTTCGCGAAAGTCGGTTTTTTAGGTTTTATATCGTTTTTCCTCTTAAATCACTGCATTTGTGTCATTCTGTTCTGCCTTTCCATTGATTTCTTCTCAGAAGTGAGTTTCGAACTCGGGACTGTTGTATTTTCTTGGTTTAATTCGTCCATGGTGACCGTATTTGATTGTGACTGTTAGGTAGTCTCGCAGTTCATTCTGCGAAACTACCCATCGTCCAGCGAAATTGAATGAAAGTTCTCCTAATTTCATCGAAACTGTGTAGTTATGCTGTCCGAGCGAAACTAACAGTTTCGTCAAACGATACTTAGTTTCGCTACGATGAAACTATTGTTTCGGCCAGTCAAAACTATCACTTTGTAATGCGAAAACTATCAGTTTCGGCTGACGAAATTGTCTCCATTCCTTGCCGAAACAATAATAATTTCAGCGAAACTAAGCGAAACTATATTTTGTAATTTAATAAAAAATAATATATAAAAAAGGGAGGTAGAATAATAATAATGAGTTATTTTTATTTCTTTTTACTACATTTGTATATATCTTACTAACCTGCTCTGTTTGTTTTTCAGTTTTAAAATGGCGACTCTCAAGTTCGATTAGAGGAACAACATAACAGCCATATTAGACGACTCTCACCCAAAAGCAGCTGGATTCAGAGATTGTATTAGGTGGCTGCAGAGATCCTCGATCGCATACGCTATCTCACACTCCCCTACCATTTATGATCTGCATATTCGAGATTTCTGGCGTACCGCTGAGTATAATACAATGGGAGACTCAGAGAGGATCGTTGCCAAAGTACTGGAGAACGAAGTGATTATTACTGAAGATATTATTTTAAGTTTACTGAGGCTAGAAGAAGATACTGGAGAAGAAGTTGATCTAGCTGATCAAGAGGTGTTCAATGCTTTTCACTCTATGGGATATGAGGGTCCTCCTTTCAGGACCAGAAAGGAAATCAAAAAGTCCTTTCTGTCCAAGGAGTGGAGATACATAGCCCATGTGCTCATCATGTGCTTAGATCACTGTAAAGGTGGATCAGATGGGCTAAATCTGGATTGGGCGAAAGCAATGGTGATCTGCTGCAGAGGGGAGAAGGAAAATATAGCCAGTTTGATATTTGATTGCATGGCTCAGAACGTAATGGCTCTTAAAAAGGACAAATGGCTGCTATATCCCAGATTCCTTTAGATGATAATAAACGACCAAATCCCCAACGTTCCGAGACACGGAGAAATTAAGAGACTGATGTCAATGAATACACGCATCTTTGCTGATTGTTGTGCAATCAGGCACGACTTCAGTGGAAAGATTAGACATTTATGGGAGAACATGTATACACCGGATCGTTGGGCATACATCAGGAGGGTGATAGAGTCTGAAGGTAAACGTGCATAGGAAACCAGACAGAAACAGTCTGAGGATGTGAAGAAAAGGAAGAGATATGCTAAAGAAAAAGATTACGTATTTGAAGATGAGGTAAATCAGATGGCGTCTCAGGCAAGGGCCGAGAAGGAGAAGAGAAAGAAGAAGAAGTCTGATACTGGGAATTTGAGAGGAGAACTAAACAGAAACATCAAACCTTTTCTGAGCCTCCACAAACAGAGAAACGAGCAAGTTTAGATGAGGATGTGATCAGAAACCTCAACACCTCTCTCTCCAATGAACTAAGTATGATCAAGACGAATCTGATGAACCAGGAGTTAAGGGAGAAACAAAAGGATGAGATGTTGGAGGGAATGACAAAGATGTTGGTTGATCAAAATAAACTGATCAAGAGATTACTGGAAGAGGTGAATGAATTAAAAGCTGCTGCTGGCCCGCCCAATCAGCTAACTCAACCTGAGTTATATGATCTGATTGATACTTCAAAGTACCCATTTCAGAATGTGGGTACTTCATCTAGGGCAGGAGAGGGCACATCTAGTGCAGGTGTTGATGAAGCTGGTGGATCGGGAAAGAGGACTGAGGAACCACATGATGAGAATGTTGAGCATGTTGAAGAAGTGATAGAGGCTGGATTTGTTGATATGGGGATTAATCTTGGTGATTTTTTTAGAGAAGAGAGAATGGGAAAACAGAATAAAGCTTCCGAGCAACCCATTGAAAAGGGATTGGTGGATGAGGTGGAAGAGGATGAGCAACTAGTTGATTATGATTCAGAGCCTGAATACTATGAGGTGGATGAAAGGCCACTAACATATGTGATTCAAAAGGGCGAAAATGAGAATGATGTTATCGAGATAGAGAAGGATGACTGGTTTTTGAAAGAGAAAGAGCCCGAAGAGGTGACTCCCCTGTTCTAAAATATGGAAGGGTTGAGCAAGAAGGAGGCTTATAAGAGAATAATCAGCTGGAAGTATCACCCTGACCTCAAGCTGTACATGATTAAGAGAAGAGGGGTGGGATTACATACTTACATAAGAGGAAGGTGTTCAAGACCTTGCCTAGGTGGGATTTAAGAAGGCTGGCATCCTTGCCTCTGCTTGAAGCTCATCTGAGTGAAAGAGCCAAGCTGCTAGAGAAGAGATTAAAAATGGATTGAATGATAACTTTGAGGCATTTGGGTATATGAAGGCTGAGAGGAAGATGTCAAAGAAATCTAAGGATTGGGTGACGGGCAAAGGGAAGATTGTGCTAAGCGTGAAGCCACAGAAAACCGTTCATAGAGTAAGATTGGCAGATCCTTCACCCCCATGTCTACAAGAATTTGAGAAATGGTTTTATGATAACCAAACGGGGGAGGCGGTGATTAGAGTGAAGGGTCGTATAGAACATAGAATCTTTGACCCTATGGAAAATTTTGGATTCTCAGATGAAGACCTGCTCATTCTATGTGAGAATCATATCAAAGCAGGAGTAGGAGAAGAGACGAGGAAGGAGGCAAGCCTGTTTATGATAGTAGCCAACAAGGTCAGAGGTGTGAGGGCTGAAGTAAAGAAGCTGGCAGAGAAGTAAGGGCTGAAGATGACCTGAACATGGATATTCGGGACTTAACTAAGAAATTTGCACAAGCTAGTGCTCGTCCCGAAGGAGCTGCTGATGCTGGAGGTGACCAAGGTGGATCAAGTGCTGAAGCTCAACAAAGGAAACCTGCAGGAGTTGAGATAGAGACATCAGGTGCAGGAGCAGGGGATGCTGGAGCTGAATAGAGACATCAAGACAAGCGGAGTCGGTGAGATCCAACCTAAAAGGAGTATTGAAGATCAAGTATAGGTTGGACTCACCTTAGATTAGTACTTGTTTACATTTCCATGTAATAGGACTTATGTTAGATTACTTTTGTAAGTTGTTTAGTTCATTTGTCTATTTTAGTAGTCCAGCGAAACCGTGAGCGAAACTACAGTCAGCTGTAAGTTCTCCCGGCGAGACTGCAGTTTCGGCCGGGCGAAACTATAGTTTCGGCAGCATAGTTTCGCCTCTAGCGAAACTATCTGTGAAACTACATCGGCTAGATATAGATTTCATTTTGTTCATTGTTAGGCATCCTTGCAAAACCCTAATCGAATATTTCTGTTGCAAGTGTCTATTGTAAGTTGGTTCTTATTGAATATATTGAGCTTATCTTATTTCATTAGTATTGTTGCTTATTGAATCATCTTTGAATACATTTTGGTCTTCTTTGTTCTTCAAATCTTTGTGTGTATTGTTTGTTTATGGTATTGAACGATTCAAACCATCTTCTTCACTGAAAAACTGATCAAATGGACCAACATCATGTTCTTATGATTCAAGCTCAAATGAAATAATTCAAAACAAAGATTGTGAAAAAGAATCTTCTCAAGATTCAATCAAAATCCAGAGCACTAAAACTTCATCAAGAACAAGAAATCAAACAAGAAGAAAAGCTACAAAAGCTAAAAAGTTTGAACTAATCAATTAATCAAATCAATCAATTCAACTTAAACTAGTGAAGTTTGAGTCAGCAGGAACTTTTGACATGAACACAATCTCTGAAGCTACTTCTAAACCTAAGATCAAATCTAACTCTGATCTGAAAATAGGTTCAGGTCATAAGTCTTTCGCTATTCATAAAAGATTTGTATCTAAGGAGTTAAAGAGTTGTGATCAAGCTCAAAAGCAAAATCCTAAGACTCAAAAGACCAAATTCACATAAAAGAAACAGCATATTAACCTAACTACCCCTAAATCTAAACAAGAATCAAATGTGCCTTCCACATTAAGGGTTAATAAAGTGTTGTTTAATCATTCTCAAAAGTATTGTGATATATGTGATATGTACAATCATAACATATCTGAGTGTTATTTTAACAAAGACTGTCACATCTATGATATGACAAATCACACAACTACTGATTGCTACTTTAACAAATACTGTGCATTGTGTGATGAGCGAAATCATAATACTGAGGATTGCTTCTTTAGAAATAACTCACCTAGGAAGGATTTTTGTAATCAAGGATATGTTAATACAAAATTTTAAAGAAATCATAATCTTGGTTTTCAAAATCTACCAAAACAACCTTCTCTACGTTTGAGATCCTTCAGAAGAATCAGCTCTGATTATGAGAATCAGTATAATGTCAGATCATAACAATACAATCAAGGAAATTTTATTCCACATTCTGTGAGAATGAAACAATTAACTAGAAAAACTTTTCTAATGTTTCAAATGATGGTTCAAAATTTCTTGATGATGATCTTGAAAACAGATTTAATGCTTTGAGGTCAAAACAAAGAAAAGATAATCCGATAGTTTTTCAAAGAGGATTTGAAAATCCAAAATTTCAAAAGAAACCTGATGTAAACAAACTCCATTTCAACCAGTTTACCATTGTGGATAAATATGGAAAGCCCAAGACCATCTCGGCTTGGGTTACTAACTCAACTTAAATGTCTTTGAATGCAGGTACGCCCGGGGAGACCAGTAAACACATGGTATGTTGACAGTGGGTGTAGCCGGCATATGACATGCAATCAAGCCTTACTTCAAGACTTTAAGACAAAAGATGGTACTCACGTAGCTGTTGGTGGAGATGCAGGTGGAAAGATAACCAGTGAAGGAACGGTATCTAATGGAATTATAAGCTTTGATAAAGTTAACTTCTATGAATAGTTGAACTTTAATCTTTTAAGTGTTTCACAAATATGCAATAAATCATATTCTGCTTTATTTGATGACTCCTATTGTTATATTTTAAAGTCAGGATTTCAGATTAGCAAGGAGTGGGTTGCTGTTAAAGCTGTTCGAGATAGAGATGTCTACAAGTTAGATATGTCTCATGTTGATCCTTCAACAGAAACAACTTGCCTCATTGCTCACGCATCAAATGATGAAAGCCAGCTTTGGTATAGACGTCTTGATCATTCCAATTTCAAAAACATGAACAAACTTGCAGCAGGAAGTCATGTAGTAGGAATTCCATCAAAGAAGTTCGCTACATTAGATCTCTGTAAAGCATGTTTGAAAGGAAAACAACACAGAGTGTCTTATAAGTCCAAACAGATAAACTCAACTTCAAACCTCTACATATGTTACACATGGATTTATTTGCTCCTGTAAATATGCAGAGCATTGGAAAGAAATCGTATTGTTTAGTTATCACTGATGACTATACAAGATTTTCTTGGGTTTTCTTTTTACGTGCAAAATCTGAAACGACTAAATTAATAAAAGAGTTGATCACTAAAGTAGAAAATCAAATTGATCGAAAAGTCAAAATAATTAGAAGTGATAATGGAACAAAATTCAAAAATGCTAATGTTGATTTGTTCTGTGCAGGAAAAGGGATAGCTTATCAATTAAGTGCTCCTAGAACGCCACAACAAAACGGAGTTGCAGAAAGGAAAAACCAAACATTGATTGAAGCAGCCCGTGCAATGTTAGCAGATGCTATGATTCCAATCACTTTTTGGGATGAAGTCATATCAACTGCATGTTTCATTCAGAATCCTACGCTATTGGTGAAAGACAAACAGAAAACTCCTTATGAGTTGATGTTTGGCAGGAAACCAAACATAATTTTTCTTAAATCTTTTTGTTGTCCAGTTTTGATTTTAAATTCAAATGATTAGCTAGGCAAATTTGATGCAAAATCTGATGATGGATTTTTTCTTGGATATTCATCAGCTTCTAAAGCTTATAGAGTTTATAACTCTAAGACGAATGTTATCATTAAAACGTTCAATGTTAAATTCCTTGAAGATTCTTTTCCATCAGTTGTAAATGGTCCAGCATGGTTATTTGATTTAGAGTCATTGTCAAACTCATTCAATTCTATTCTGTTTGAATCTTCTTGTGTCAACAGGAAACAGGTAGGAGATCTTGGATCCTTAAGTGACGATTCTGACTCTGATGATATGGATGAATCAAGCCTAAACTATTCCTTTTTTGTCGCATCCCATCTTCAATTCAGAGAATCATGATCAACAAGTTCCTGAGCAACAACAAGTTTTTGAAAATTTCGATGATTCTCAACCACTTCCTAATGATGGTAATGAGTTTGTGCAACCTGAGTTCGGAACATCATCTATCTCTGGTGATGCAGTTGATACTGGTAATCTTGATTACTTTATCAACTCACCAACTCAAGTTCCAAATTTCAATTCACATTCTTCTAGCCCACTGCATCAGCTCTCTAACTTGAATCAAACAAATCTGGATGTTAATGTTCAAGGTGATGAGATTCCGACATCTCGTATTCATAAGAACCATCCAACATCTCAGATTATTGGTCCATTGAATAAGAGAACAACAAGAAGTAAATCAGAATAAGCAAACCTGTGCTTATACTCTTGTTTTCTTTCTCAAATTGTTCCTAAAAACGTTACCAAAGCGTTAAAGGACAATGGTTGGATTGAGGCTATGCAAGAAGAATTACTGCAATTCTGTAAACAAGAACTATGGAATCTGGTGGATTTACCTGAAGGAGAAAATGCTATAGGTACAAAATGGTTGTTTAGGAATAAAACCGATGATCGAGGAATAGTCATTAGAAATAAAGCGAGACTAGTTGCACAAGGATACACACAAGAAGAAGGAATTGACTATAATTAAGTATTTGCTCCAGTTGCAAGACTTGAATCCATTCGTGTCTTCCTGGCTTATGCATCATGCATGATATTAAAAGTGTATTAAATGGATGTTAAAGGTGCATTCTTGTACGGTCCAATCACTGATGATGTGTACGTGAAGCAACCTCCGGGTTTTGAGGATGCAGAATTTCCACATCGGGTGTACAAGCTTAGCAAAGCTCTATATGGACTCCATCAAGCACCTAGAATCTGGTATGAGACATTGTCAGAACACTTAATCCAACATGGATACACGAGAGGGAAAATCGATCCAACTTTATTCATAAAGAAGGATGCTGATGATCTATTATGTGTGCAAGTGTACGTTGATGATATCATATTTGGTTCTACCAGTCAAAAACCGTGCATTGAATTTGAAGAAATCATGAAGTCTCGATTTCAAATGAGCTCTATAAGAGAAATCAATTTCTTTCTTGGACTAAAAGTTCAACAATCTGCAGATGGTATATTCATCAATCAAGAGAAGTTTGTTGACAAACTCTTGAAGAAATTCAAACTGCAAGATTGTTAGTCCATAAGAACTCCAGCTGACGTAAACTTTAAGATTGAGCCTGATCCAAAAGGAAAATCAGTTGATCAAACTTTATATAGATCTATGATTGGTTCTTTAATATATCTTACTGCATCTAGACCAGACATTATATATGCTGTTTGTGTCTGTGCCAGGTACAATCATACCCGAAAGAATCCTACTTAATTGCTATCAAAAGGATATTCATGTATCTCAAAGGTAAACTGGCTTTAGGGCTATGGTATCCTTACGAGGGAAACTTTGAGCTACATGGATATACTGATAGTGATTATGGAGGATGTTGTCAAGATAGAAAATCTACAACAGGTGGTTGTCATTTTTTAGGTCCCCGATTAGTCTCATGGCAATGCAAGAAACAAACGAATGTCTGTGTTTCAACTGCAGAAGCTGAGTACATAGCTGCTTCAGTAGGATGTTCTCAAATCCTTTGGTTACAAACTCAACTGGTGGATTATGGGTTCAATTTTCTTAAAACACCAATTTATATTGATAACACTGCTGCTATGTTCATTACAGTTAATCCAGTCCAACATTAAAATCAAAACATATCGACATTCGATATCATTTTCTCAGAGATAACTCTGAAAAAGGTTTAATCATTTTGATTCAAATTACAACTGAAAAACAGTTGGCTGATCTATTTACTAAAGCCTTCTTACCAGGACGGTTTGAGTACTTAGTGGAGTCAATTGGTCTTATTAATCATGTGTAAAACTGGTTTTTTAAGTTTTTCTTTTAGTTCTTTGAATCTTAACATGATCAAAACCCTCCCTTATCTAAAAGGTCATAGTAAGAGAACCTATCAAAGTTATTTGCCTGATTGTAGTTTGTGTGTGTGTGTTTTCCTTTTACATAAAAACCAAATACAAAAGTAGAACACTCAAAATTAAAGATAAAAAATATAAAACAAAACCTACAAAAATAGGGTCTTTATTTGTTAATTCATTTTTAGGAATGAATCTGTTTTTACAACATGTGAGAAATGATAGTACATTAGTGAGATCAGTTGCATACTTCACTCGTCAAATCTGACATGATTAGATATGATGTGTAGATAATCTCATGCTATTATACTGAAAAAGTAAATTTTTGTGATTAAACTAAATCATCTATGCATGTATGTGTGTTTATCTGAGTACTTTTGAGCTGTATTAGCTTATCAGATTGATTGCTTGTAAAGTTACAACACTCACACATGGTAGGATAGGACTAACCATGAGATCTGTTACAAGCATCATCTCACTTCTTTGTTATGAGTCATCATAGACTTGAAGTGATGAGATATCCTCTGTTGTAAGTGATTACAGACCTGGATATTCTCCTTTGATGTAAAAAATGCCAATGTGCACAACCCATTCAAATGGATGGTTAGAGTTGATCAAATGGTTATCCATGATCATTCTCTACTAAACTAGTAACATGAACTCTGGTTATGCATATATGTCAGGTAATAAGTTGAGAATTTGTGCTTTCTTGCATGTCTTGATGATAGTTGATCCCTCTAAGTCTTTGTATGAGTCACATCATGTCACATCTAACTCTACCCTAATCAATCCAAGAATTGAAAAAGTAAGTGAGCTGATTCTTTTGTCAAAAATACTCATTGTCTGTCCTTGGATCTTATGTCTCCTTTGCTGTGAAATCACTGACCTGGAACACACTTGATCAGGATTAATTGATCGTCTATGACTATTCACACTTTATTTTATTTTAATGTGCTGATCTTAACTGATATGATCTCACTACAGACAATGATTCTATTGTAAATACTAGATTTTTATTCTGCTTTTATTTTGATTTTATGCATGTTTTATGTGTGCAAGCAATTTAACAATGATAAGTGTGATCTTCTTGTGTTAACTTGAGAAACTTATAAGTTTGTAAAACTTAAAAGTTTAGGATGTTGATACATTGTTCCTAGTTTATGTTCTTAAATGTAAATGTCTTTTATTTCTTACACATATGTAATGAAAATGTTGAATGAAATATGATATGCTTTTGATGTTCAATTGTCTTTGTTTATATCATATTCTTATTGTAATTGCTATTACTCATATTTATGACAATTATATATAGGTTTAAGGTTGTTATACATAGTTCTGAGTCAGTAATGATTCTGAATTGTGTTCAACTTAGTCAGGTGGTTATTCATGCTAATGGACCATACTTATGGACCATACGAATGAATGAACCATACTTATGGACCAGTTGCACGACGAACTAGGAGACTGGATCAGTCGTATAACTGAGACATAAGATTGACTCAGTCGCACGACTGAATCTTCAGTCGTGCGTATGAGTCATTCGCATGAGTCAGTCGCACGACTGAACCATGCTAATTGTTCAATCATATGAATGGACACTGCAAACCTATAAATACCACATAATTCATGGAAAAACAAAACACTTCGAATACTATCATATCCTAGCCATCCAGAGCGTCAAAGTTCGTCCATCCAAGTTTATAGTTCGTTCCTGATCGATTCTAACTCGTTCTTAACGTTTGTTTAATCGTTAGATCGATCAGGTTGTTCGTTCTCACTGATTGGATCGCCAATCAAATAGAATTCCGCACTATTTGATCTGGTCTCACGTAGAATCCGTTAGTACTCCGTACGAAAACGGTAACAAGTGGTATCAGAGCTTAGGCTCGTGATTTTGTGTGGATTCGATTAGTTTTGGTGTTAAAATTAATGTTTTCAATCAAAAGATCAACCTTTTGCATCAAAAACGTGTTTTTGACAAGTGCAGGTGTTAAAGTTTCGATTTTTCAACATACGACAGATTAGGTTCTTGAAAATTTCGTATTTTGCGTCAAATTGTTCAAAATTTGATTTTTTCCAGCAACAGCAGCCTCAGTCGCACGATTAGCTCATTCATACGACTGAATCTCATTCGCATAGTTCAATCGCACGACCGGACTCATTCGAACAGTTCATTCGCACGGTTAAGCTATTCCAGTCGGCTGACCTCAATCATACTCTTCATTCGCACAACTGAATCCAATCGCACGATAAACTCATTCGCATCCTTCAATCACACGATTGATCCAGTCTCCTTGCTCAATCGCACTAGTGAATCTGTCTTGTCTCAAGTTTGTTAAAGTTTAAGCAATGGAAGATCAGTTTGTTGCATTCACTGCCGGAAAAGACTCACGTATACAGAATCTTCTTCTTCTGGAGAATGAGATTGGGAATCATAACAAACCGCCGAAGTTGTTGACGTTGGATGAGTATCCTCAGTGGAAACAGCGGTTTGAGATCTACTTGAATGGAGTTAACCCTAATCTTTTGACATCTATAGAGACTGGTTATACTGTACCTGATGTGTTGTAAACACATCTGATTTTCCCGTTTATTTTATTTTAATTTCTAGTTAATTCGTGTTTTATTTTATAGATTTTAGTTACTTTGCTTCATTTCGTATTTTACAGGTTCACGAGAGCTTACGGGAGGAGACCGAGCAATTATCGGGCGATCGGGAGTTAAAAGCGAAGAAAAATTCCAAAATGTGAAGCTCCTGCGGTCCGCAGGAACCTTCCCTGCGGTCCACAGGAACCTTCCCTGCGGTCTGTAGGCCAGGTCAACACGGCCTAGGAACCCTAAAGTTCCTGCGGTCTGCAAGACTTACTCCTGCGGTCCGCAGGAGGTCGCGAAAAAGTCAAAGTTTGTTTTTTTATAAGTTGAGGTCAGGGTTACGACTCCAGGATGCTTGGATGGCTCTTGGAGAGTTCCAGAAGCATATTGGAGGTGATTTGGAGCAGCTAGGTCGTGGGATTGAAGAAAAGAACCTTAATTTTGGCTTTTCACGCGTTTGACCATTTGGTTTCTCTTCGTTTCTCTGTTTCCACTCGTGTTCTTCAGTGTTTATTCATGGTTTATCATTGTAAATCTGATTTGATTATGATTAGTGGCTAATTGTTTTTTATCTACCTAGATTAGGTGATGGTTGACTTTGTTTGACTTGTTTTTCGGGTTATTTAACTTGTTGATGAATTCTATCATATAAATATTAATGATTTATGAGAAATGATACTGATTTACTTCTGTTGAAATTGATTTGATTCATAATTAGGCTTCTCATGTATTTTGGTTGATTTACTTGGGTGTTAATTAACTAGAATTGCATGTTAGGATCATTACTTGGTGTTTTGACCTAGACGGATTGATCACCCATAGGAGTTTTATGTTTAAAATGAATTTTCAGAAGTTAGCTTATCTTGAGTCTGAGAGGAGAGAGATAATTGATTGATCTTGGGGGTTTTTGGTTTGGGTAACGAGTGCACGAGAGTGACTGGTCCTAAAATTAATAATTTTTCTTTTCAATTCAAGTCCTTAATCATATTCATCAATTTACTCCGTGTGTCTAGTATTGCTTAGGGTAACCTATTTCACATTGTGCTGTTGAGACTGAGAGGTACAATAGTTTTCGAGTACATAGAGTTTCTGGGAATTTTGAGACCGAGAGGTGAGAAATAACCTGTTTAGTGCTACAATTGATTTTCATGGAATTTAGAGTGTGTCAGTGAGTCTGAGAGGAATTCTAATATGTTTCAGGTGCCTAATTTAGAAACTGGAGTCAAACAGTCAGTCAACCCGAGAGTCAGTCAAACCGGTCAACCTGATACCGAGTCTAGGTAGTGCTTCCTTTTATTTGATTTCCCTTTCCATTTACAGTGATTTGCGTTAGTGTCCTTATTTAGATTTTATTTCTTTTAAATTGCAGTATTATTGCATGCTTTATTTAGTTTCGTGTTTTGTCTTATTATTTGATTGTGTTGCTTAGTTGGTTTACTAATTTTCTTGTCCTCTTCTTAATTATCAAAAATCCCTTAAAAATCATCGTTTAGGATTCGACGACAGTTCAGTAACAAGGGTCGCCACCCATTCGTGTCCATGGTCGATACTCGGTTTACTTTCCATACTACACGCGACCGGTACGCTTGCCGTGAGTGTGTGTTTGAGAAGTAATTCATTTTAAATAATTTAAACTTGGTCTTTATAATTTAAACCCCATTTTCGCACCATCAAGTTTTTGGCGCTGTTGCCGGGGATGCGATTTTGGCGACTTTGAGAACCACTTGCGTCGGGGGTCGAACCACCCTTGTTTGTTTGTCTAGTGCTTAGTTGTTTTTATTTGCTATTTTTAGGTAATTTTTGCAAATTTTATAAACTTTTCTGTTATTTGTTTCTTAGGTTTAATTTATTTATTGCTTGCTTTAGGATAAATTTCAATTAATTATTTTTATTTTATTTTATTTTATTTTTTCATTTATTTTTATTAATATATGCACAATATCCGGCGGACCCGATCTGCAGGATATGCCGAGTTCGAGGGACTTTCAGACCCAGAGCAATTGTTTCGTAGGAGGCATATTGCAGCTGAAGAGATGGCACAACCACAACCCCGAAAGACTCTTTCTGATTACGTGAAACCTGCTACTGGAGGTGTGCGAGCACCTGTGGTACCACCAGTCATCGAGGCAAACAATTTCCAGATCCCTTCTCATGTGATGACCACCATTGCCTCGTCTGTCCAAATCCATGGTCTTTCTCACGAAAATCCACACACGCACATTAACCTCTTTTAGCGTGTCTGCGACACGTTCAAAATCAATGGTGTGACTGACGACGCGTGTCTGACGCGTCTGTTTCCCTTCTCTCTGGGAGACAAAGCCGCCACCTGGCTTGAATCTTTGCCACCTGGCTCTATCACCACCTGGTATGGCATGAGGGACAGATTCCTTGCTAAATACTACCCTCCTTCCAAATCTGCCCATCACAGAAGCCTTATTCATTCTTTCAAATAGAAGCCGAGAGAGTCGTTTCACGATGCATGGGAGAGGTTCAAAGGTCTCTGCAATGATTGTCCATATAACGGTATTGAGGATTGGAAGCTGGCTGAGAAGTTCTACAACGGTTGTGATTACGTCTACAGAGCGAGATTAAACACTGCCTCGGGAGGAAGCATGTTCAACACCAAAACACCCGAGGAGTGTTTGGAGCTTTTTGCAGGTGGACTCTAGCACAGCTTTAGCAGCACAGGTGGAGGCCCTATCTAGGATCATCAAAGATCTACAACTGAAGACAGACAGGGTGTGTGAGATCTGTAGAGGTGGACATAACACGGCTGACTGCATGGTTACTCAAGAACAGGTGGATTTCATGGGGAATCAACCTAGAAGGAGCTTCTTTGGGAATAATCAGGATTGGAAGAGAGATCAAGGCTCAAGCTGGAGAGGACAGCATAATCAAGGACCGTATCAGAGCTATGCACAGCCCAGCAGTGAGAAGAAGACACCTAGCATCGAGTCTATGCTTGCACAGTTCTTAGAGAAGGATGAGAGGCGTCATGAGCAGATTCAGGCTAAGTTACAGGAGCAAGGCACGATGATTCAGAATCAGGGAGCAGCATTGCAGAATTTGGAGCGTCATATTGGTCAGATAGCTGAGATCCTTTCCAGCAGGAAAGAGGGTACCCTACCGAGCTCCACTGACACGAATCCTAAGGGGTTCGTAAAGGCAGTCACTACTAGGAGCAATCGGGGTGGAGTGGTGGTTTCACCACCTGCGACTGAAGATGAGCCCGTGGATGAAGAAATTGAGATGGAGGTGAACCCTGGCCAGGTGCAACAGAGGCTACGCCCAGCAAGTACAGCACAGCCAGAGGTCACTCCCCAGAAGGAGCCAGCACCAGTTTATAGGCCCCCTACACCGTATCCAGCTCGCTTGAGGAAGAGCAAGGACGATGAGCAGTACAAGAAGTTCCTCGACATACTTCGTCAGATTCACATCAATATTCCTTTCGTCGAGGCACTTTTGAACATGCCTAAATATTCGAAGTACCTCAAGGACATGCTATCTAATAAGATAAAACTTGAAGCATTGTCTACCGTGGTACTCAATGAGGAGTGTTCTGCGGTTTTAAAGCCAAATCTACCTCAGAAGATGATGGATTCTAGTAGCTTTACCATTCCATGTGTTATTGGAGGTATGACTGTGAACAATGCCCTCGCGGATCTAGGTGCTAGTATCAATCTGATGTCGTATTCTGTTTATCTGAAGCTAGGCCTAGAGGAGCCCGCACCCACCAGGATGAGTATCCAGCTTGTGGATAGATCTATGAAGTACCCATGCAGGATTGTGGAGAACATGCTAGTGAGAGTCGACAAATTCATCTTTCCGGTGGATTTTTTCATTCTTGATATGGACGAGGACGATCACGTTCCTTTGATTTTGGGTCTTCCATTCTTAGCTACCGCGCAGGCGTTGATCGAGATGTACAGCGGTAAGCTGACCTCAGCATGGATGATGAGCGAGTTATCTTTGATGTTAATCGAGCCATGAGGCATTCGCGCGGTCAGGACGACACTTTATATTTTCTGGACACTATCATATCTCATGTCGGAGAGTTCTTGAGCGACATTTACGGGAGTGATGCGTCCGATATTCAGATATTAGATCAGCAGGAGCCGGAGAGAGAGTGCACGACAATTGCAGTAGAGGAGGCTGCGAGTGCTGATATAGTGGATCATACCCCAGTTGCTGAGGGGTTTGAGGAGATTGAGAGGTTGGAGCCTAAGGAGAAGCCGTCTATTGAGAGCCCACCATCATAATTAGAGCTGAAGGAGCTCTCATCTCATTTGGAGTATGCTTTCTTAGATGAGGAGAGGCGGTTGCCTGTGATTATCGCATATGATTTGGCTGTTGAGCAGAGGACTGAGCTGCTTCGTGTGTTGAAGGCACATAAGCAGGCGATTGCATGGAAGCTGATGGATATAAAGGGTATTAACCCTTCTTTCTGCATGCATAAGATTCTGATGGAGGAGGACTACAAGCCGAAGGTGCAGGGACAGCATAGATTGAACCCGAAGATGCAAGAAGTTATGAAGAAGGAAGTTCTGAAGCTATTGGATGCAGGTTTGATCTACCCGATCTCTGATTCCCTGTGGGTGAGTCCTGTTCAGGTTGTCCCTAAGAAGGGGGGCATGATAGTGGTGACTAACGAGCGTAATGAGTTGATCCCTACTAGGACTGTTACCGGTTGGCGTGTGTGTATCGACTATCGCAAGTTGAATGATGCTACACGCAAGGACCACTTTCTGTTGCCTTTCATCGATCAGATGCTAGAGCGTTTGGCAGGCTAGCAGTATTACTACTTTCTGGATGGTTTCTCCAGGTATTTCCAGATACCGATCGCGCCAGCTGATCAGGAGAAGACCACATTCACGTGCCCCTATGGCACTTTTGCTTACTGTCGCATGCCCTTCGGGTTATGCAACGCTCCAACTACATTTCAGAGATGTATGGTCGCGATTTTCCATGACATGATCGAGGATTTTATGGAAATATTTATGGATGACTTTTCTGTATTCGGTCGTTCATTTGATCATTGTCTTAGAAATTTAGAAAGGATGTTAGCTAGATGCGAGGAGACGAATCTGATTCTGAACTGGGAGAAATGCCATTTCATGGTGAGAGAAGGCATAGTTTTAGGTCATAGAGTGTCTCAGGCTGGTATTGAGGTGGATAGAGCTAAAGTGGAGACGATCTCGAGACTCCCTCCACCCACGAGTGTGAAGGCCATTTGTAGCTTCTTAGGTCACGCAGGTTTGTACCGACGCTTCATACGCGATTTCTCCAAAATCGCACGACCGATGACCCAGCTGCTTGAGAAGGATGTGCCTTTCTTGTTCTCTGAGGATTGCGTTAGAGCTTTTGAATTGCTAACGGAAAAGCTAGTAAACGCACCTATTATGGTTGCCCCCGACTGGGCTGTACCTTTTGAGTTGATGTGTGACGCGAGTGACTTTGCAGTGGGGGAGGTCTTGGGATAGCGGAAGGATAAGCACTTCCATCCGATCTATTACGCGATCCGGACTTTGAAAGACGCACAAGAGCATTACACCACCACTGAGAAAGAACTGTTGACAGTGGTCTTTGCATTTGATAAGTTTAGTTCATATCTGGTCCTGTCCAAGACCATTGTCTATACTGATCATGCAGCGGTTCGGTACCTGTTCAGCAAACAGGATGCGAAACCA
Source organism: Flaveria floridana (assembly GCA_018326465.1). Taxonomy (NCBI): domain Eukaryota; kingdom Viridiplantae; phylum Streptophyta; class Magnoliopsida; order Asterales; family Asteraceae; genus Flaveria; species Flaveria floridana. Next base: position 8,015 of record BJCO01828243.1, on the reverse strand, counting down.
CGTCTTATTCGGTGGATTCTACTGCTTCAGGAGTTTGATATCGATATTAGAGATAAGAAGGGAACAGAGAATGTAGCAGCTGATCACTTGTCACGCTTAGAGAATGCAGATGGTGGAGCCAAAGGAGTTTAGATCGATGACAGGTTCCCAAATGAGAGTTTGATGCGCGTGAGCATGCGTGAGGATGAGTGCCCATGGTTCGCTGATTTCATGAATTACTTGTGCAATGGGACGTTAGCACCAGACCTGACTTATCAACAACGAAAGAAATTCTTCGCTGATGTTAAGCATTACATTTGGGACGATCCGTATCTTTATTGGGTTGGTGCTGATCAGGTGATTAGGAGATGTGTTCCTGAGAGTAAGTTTGAGAGCATACTATGTGCATGCCATGAGGGACCGACTGGTGGACACAATGCTGTGGGTTATACAGTCAAGAGGGTTTTTGATAGTGGTTTCTACTGGCCGACGATTCATCGGGATGCTCAGGAGTTAATCAGGCGATTTGATGCATTTCAGAGGAGTGGAAACATCTCGCGCCTCCATGAGATGCCCCAGAATCCTATTCAGGTTGTTGAGGTTTTTGATGTCTGGGGCATCGACTTCATAGGCCATTCCCCGCTTCTCGTGGGAACAGGTTCATCCTGGTGGCTGTGGATTACGTGTCTAAGTGAGTTGAGGCTGAAGCTCTTCCTACTAATGATGCGAGAGTGGTCGTGAGATTTCTGTGGAGGCTATTCGCGAGATTCGGAGTGCCTAAGGCACTATCAGTGATCGGGGGACACATTTCTGCAATGCTTAGATGGAGAAGGCATTGCAGCGATATGGGGTGACTCATAGAACTGCAACTGCCTACCACCTGCAGACGAGCGGGAAAGTGGAGGTGAGTAATCAAGGGATCAAGCGAGTACTGGAAAAGACGGTAGGCATTAACAGGAAGGAATGGTCAGATAAGCTAGATGACGCGCTCTGGGAGTTTAGGACTGCATACCGGATGGTTTACGGGAAGGCGTGTCACTTGCCGGTCGAGTTAGAGCATCGCACATACTGGGCACTTCGGACAGTTAATCTAGACGAGCCTAAGGCAGCACAATATCGGATGCTTGAGTCGCATAGTTTGGAGGAGCTTCGTGATCATGCATACGCGCGTTCCTACGACTACAAGTTGTGTACCAAGGAGCTACATGATCGTCACATTCATCAAGATAGAGAATTCAAAGTTGGTGATCGAGTGCTTTTGTTCAATTATCGTCTGAGGTTGTTTCCCGGGAAATTGAGATCATGATGGTTGGGACCGTTCACAGTTACAAATGTTCATCCATATGGTACGGTCGAGAGAGCTGGGAATGATGGCGAGAGGTTCAAAGTCAATGGACATCGCCTGAAGCATTACATAGGTGGGTCAAAGGAGCAGAGAGTGCTCGAGCTGTTACACCTCGACCCACTTCACGAATAAGTGTGGGGATGAGTCGGGTTGAGGACTCGTTAAACTTAGCGCTACCGGGAGGCAGTCTGGAGTGTATGGTTTGATTTCTTTCCTTTCCTTTTGAATTTTTAATCATTAGTAGTTTTTGTTTTTATTTTCTTGTTTATTTTTATTTCCAACCGTCTGTTGAGTGTTTCAGGAATCTGAGCCCAAGGAATCATTGCATACACGTCCAGGTACGTAATCCTATTTTTTCGGAATTTTTGGTGCCCCGGTTCAAAAATTGGGCAGTGGTTTGGTCGGTGTAGGGCAAAACAGGAAAATTCCCTGTCTGCACAGACCTGCGGTCCGCAGGAACATGTCCTGCGGTGCACATGCCATTAGTAAGACCTCTGCGGTCCGCTTTCAGTACTTCTACGGTCCACAGGACCTCGCGGTTGAGAACTTAACAGGGGTTAAAACCCCTGTTCGACCTAAAAACTCCCATTTCACCATCTCTTCTGACCTAAAACACCATCTCCACCACCCACATCCCTCGGCCACCTCTCCCGACCACCACCACCACCCCTCGGCCGCTTACCACCATCACTACACCCTCATCTCCACCTTTTCCCCCTCTACCCGAAACCCCCATTTCCATCACCTTTCGCCACCACCGCCGTGCACCTCATCGGAGCCAAACCAAAACCACCACATTCCGACTGCATTGTGTCACCTACACTCGTCAACGCTTGTTTTGGCAGCAATGTTAGACGGCGGAAGGCAGCGTCGTGTTTGAGGACGCACCGGAGGACGGGGACTGCTCCAGCAGCAGCCCAGCACCAGGTGGACGAGGCACCTCCCGCAGTCTTACCAGGCTTATCCTATACTGGTTCATCTACTACTGATGTTGAGGAGGACATCCGCCAGACCGTGGCTGCTCACGATTACGATCCTGACAGAGTTGAGCCTTATGCACCCGGTCCAGTCCACCCACTGCTAGCCTTCACCCCCGGGACCGAGTATCACACTACCTACTCGCGCCTATCCGCGTACGCGCTACAGATCCCGCAGACGCTCTGCTGGGACCTACTGCGAGAGTTGGGGGGCCGATCAGCGATTGAGAGACTTGTTGGATGATAGATGGATACACGTGCTCACACCGACTACACCCCAGTACCTCGAGCTTACTCTGGAGTTCATGTCCACCATTCGGTGGAACATGATATCCTTACAGGACGAGTATGCGGTTCGCTTCAGCCTCGATCGCCGCCAGTACCATATGATGATCGGGGAGTTCGCTGTGCGTATGGGTCTGCATACCCAGGCAGAGGTTGATGACCCGTCCTTCCACGAGAGATTGAAGGGCATCCTGCGAGGCCTGTCTCACACCGCCCTAACATCCCAGCAGCTGACTACCTTCTGGACCACCATAGGGGACGGGCGATTCAGCACCGGAATTCCTGTGTCTTAAATCCGAGACCCCGCCATCAGACTCATTCATCGTTGCATCTCCTAAACACTAGTTGGCTGGTTTATGGGGATCGAGAAGGTCACCCAGCAGGATTTGTTCATTCTTTACTGCATTCTTCAGAGGCGGCCGGCCAATCTCGGCACGATCATGGCATTCTCGATGTCGTACATCTCACCCCTGGCGAGGAGTTTGGGGGTATTCACCAGATACCCACTGTTGGTTTTGACTACAGGACCGGCCACTCGACAGTTCACCTACAAAGACCTGCAGTATATGGAATGTGTGTCGGTAGATGGCCCGAGGAGGTTCTTGGAGCCTCGGGCCATGGTCGTAGAGCCCTAGGTACAGGGAGTTGACTCTCCGGAGGTTTAGTTTGGTGTGCGTCCTCCCATGCGCGGTAGAGCCCGCACCCAGCTTCGAGATGCTCCTGCACAGCCTACGTTGGAGCAGATACATCAGGAGCAGTTGGCTCAGCGCACCATACATACGCATCAGGGTGCTAGGATGACCCGGATAGAGAGTATGATGGTCTCCCTTCTCCAGCACTACCATTTGGACGTTCCTTCATAGATCCCACCGCCTGATGATCATAACGACGAGCCTTAGCTGCTTTTATCATTATCACCCTATCTTACCGTGCACAATTTTGTTATTCGATTTGGTTGTATCTACACTATCTGATATGGTTGTATAGTGAGATAGGATATCTGGACAGACGCTGATTTCTTGTATATTATTTTGTTTCTGTTTATGTATGTTAGTTATGCGTGGTTGTTTAATTTGGCCTTTGCGATAATTTGAAGGACAGATCACATGCCTTACAGGTTGGATCCCACAGTTTGCGTGCGTGTGTACTTACACGAACGCCTCAGTTGCTGCCCCTGGTTCTTTTGTCCCTTTTCTTTGTTTTCTTTTTAAATTACTTTTATTTTTGCTTTCTTTCTTTCTTGTTTCACGTGCCGTACATTAGGGACAATGTGCATGATAAGTGTGGGGATACTGAGGACATGGCCAGGTTTTACATTCCACTTTTAGTTCATTATCTGTTTATTCTTAGTTATTTTTCATTTCGCTAAAATTTTCAAAACAAAAAAAAATTGGGTAGGCGCGCGTCTAATTAGGGATATGTTGGTAGGCCCAGTTAACTGTGTTAAATTCTCACAAAGTGTTTAATAAATTAACTTTAATAAACATTTGGAATCTTGTGGGTGTACATCTTAGGGGAGGCGATTAAGCTGAAATGCGTTAACAAAGTTTTAGGGATGCCATTGAATATTTAAAAACAGATTTGTCTGATAATTAATCTCACAGCTCGGCACACCGCTCCACTATTTATAAGAATAAATTCGAGGTGTGGTGGCGCCACGCTAATCCATCCAAATAAATAAGTGTGTTAATTGCTGAGTTATTAAGATTAGCCTATGTGTCACATGCCGAGTTATAGCTTGGTTGAAACACCACTGGGTCGAAATCTTGAGAAACTTATTAGAAAAAGAACTGCAGCCTACGTGTCATATGCCGAGTTGCAGCTTGGTTGAAACACCACTGGGTAAGGTTCCACTGAAATAAATTAGAATACCAATTTCGCATTCCATCTTCCATCAGTGAGTTTAATTATCAGTTCAGATAGGTTTCTGTGTGCAATGGTAGGAAAGTAAATGTAATTAATCTGTATCCTAAATGCTTGAAACGGACCTAAGCGAAATCGTAACCTCTCTAAAGCATGGGACCCATAGATTTAAAATCGAGCACGTGCACATAAAAGAAGAACACTGAGTGAGACGTTGATCAGCTAATGAGAGTTTAAGTGGACAAATTTATCGGCAATCCCAGTTAATGCGCGCTGTTTTTAATTGTAATAATTCTTGATTGAAATCTAAGATCTTGGTGACCCATTTTGATCCCATCGTTGCATACAGCTTTTTCAGGGACGAAAAAGATTCAAGTGTGGGGATGTTTGATGTGTTGTAAACACATCTAATTTTCCCGTGTATTTTATTTTAATTTCTAGTTAATTCGCATTTTATTTTCATAGATTTTAGTTACTTTGCTTCATTTCGTATTTTATAGGTTCACGAGAGCTTACGGGAGGAAACCGAGCAATTATCGGGCGATCAGGAGTTAAAAGCGAAGAAAAATTCCAAAATGTGAAGCTCCTGCGGTCCGCAGGAACCTTCCCTGCGGTCTGTAGGCCAGGTCAACGCGGCCCAGGAACCCTAAAGTTCCTGCAGTCCGCAAGACTTACTCCTGCGGTCTGCAGCAGGTCGCGAAAAACTCAAAGTTCGTTTTTTTTATAAGTTGAGGTCAGGGTTACGACTCCAGGACTCTTGGACGGCTCTTAGAGAGTTCAAGAAGCATATTGGAGGCGATTTGGAGCAGCTAGGTCGTGGGATTGAAGAAAAGAACCTTACTTTCGGCTTTTCACGCGTCAAGACCATTCGGTTTCTCTTCGTTTCTCCGTTTCCATTCGTGTTCTTCAGTGTTTATTCATGGTTTATCATTGTAAATCTGATTTGATTATGATTAGTGGCTAATTGTTCTTTATCTACCTAGATTAGGTGATGGTTGACTTCGTTTGACTTGTTTTTCGGATTATTTGACTTGTTGATGAATTCTATCATATAAAGATTGATGATTTATGAGTAACGATGCTGATTTACTTCTGTTGAAATTGATTTGATTCATAATTAGGCTTCTTGTGTATTTTGGTTGATTTACTTATGTGTTAATTAACTAGAATTGCATGTTAGGATCATTACTTAGTGCTTTGACCTAGATGGATTGATCACCCATAGGAGTTTTATGTTTAAAATTAATTTTCAAAGGTTAGCTTATCTTGAGTCTGAAAGGAGAGAGATAATTGATTGATCTTGGGGGTTTTTGGTTTGGGTAACGAGTGCACGAGAGTGACTAGTCCTAAAATTAATAATTTTTCTTTTCAATTCAAGTCCTTAATCATATTCATCAATTTACTCCGTGTGTCTAGTATTGCTTAGGGTAACCTATTTCACATTGTGCTGTTGAGACTGAGAGGTAAAATAGTTTTCGAGTACGTAGAGTCTCAGGGAATTTTGAGACCGAGAGGTGAGAAATAACCTGTTCAGTGCTACAATTGATTTTCATGGAATTTAGAGTGTGTCAGTGAGTCCGAGAGGAGATCTGATATGTTTCAGCTGCCTAATTCAGAAACTGGAGTCAAACAGTCAGTCAACCCGAGAATCAGTCAAACCGGTCAACCTGATACCGAGTCTAGGTAGTGCTTCCTTTTATTTGATTTCCCTTTACATTTACAGTGATTTGCATTAGTGTCCTTATTTAGATTTTATTTCTTTTAAATTGTTGTATTATTGCATGCTTTATTTAGTTTTGTGTTTTGTCTTATTATTTGATTGTGTTGCTTAGTTGGTTTACTAATTTTCTTGTCCTCTTCTTAATTATCAAAAATCCCTTAAAAATCATCGTTTAGGATTCGACGACAGTTCAGTAACAAGGGCCGCCACCCATTCGTGTCCATGGTCGATACTAGGTTTACTTTCCATACTACACGCGACCGGTACGCTTGCCGTGAGTGTGTGTTTGAGAAGTAATTCGTTTTAAATAATTAAAACTTGGTCTTTATAATTTAAACTACATTTTCACACCATCAGTACCAGTCAGTGCTAATGGGGTGAAGTTGACTATGGGGGGTATGAATGAAGCTCAGAAAGTTCTACATAATGCTGAAAAGAAAGTGTATGTACTGTTGACTCAATCGATACCTAAAGACATATTCTATCAATTCTTTGAAAACAAGCAGTCGAAGAAGCTGTGGGAGGCATTATAAAAGAGATATGATGGTAATGCAACCCTGAAGGCGCTGAAGGCTAAAGCTCTCAAAAAAGAGTTTGATAATTTCTCACCAATTGGAAATGAGAGCTTAGATGATATCATTGATCGGTTCTATCATCTACTGAGTGAACTGCACACTCATGGTGTGACCACATCAATGGAAGATAAAGTTTCTAGTTTTTTTGATGGTCTGCCAGACAAATGGGATCCATTTGTGTCTAATCTGAGACAAAATGACACTCTTGCTACTTTAGACATAAATGATTTCATTTTGAAGTTAAGGGAGGAAGAACTACGACTGAAATACAAGTCAACGAAAGGATCCTATGCTCAGAATCCTTCACTGTACAACTCGGTTCCTACTCCAGCTTCATCAGGGGCACTGCTTCAAATGGCGTTTGTGTCTAATTCATATGCTCCTTCCCAAAGCAGTTCCTCAGGAAGCGAAGCGTCAGGTTCATCTGGAACCCAATACATAATTCCTGATTCCAACCCTACTAAGCTGAAGACCGAGAACCTCGAAAATGTCACTGTGGAAGTTGCCAAAGACCACATGGATCTTCTAGCAGCAGTTGTTCAGTCCTATGATGGCTTAGTCACTGGTAAGATTGGAAACTGTCATCTAGCCGATAAAGATTATGAGCAGGTAGATGAAACTGAGCTGGAGCGTATGGATATCATGTCAGCCTTAGCCAGTGCTGTTAGAAGGGCTAAGTAGTTTATGAAGAAGATGGGGTAGAACTTGGTTGCTACAAAAGACACTACATTTGGGTTTGATAAAACCAAGGTCACGTGCTTCAACTGTGGTGAAAAGGGGCACTTTAAACGTGAATGTGTAAAGCCGAAGAAGACAGCTAGTGAAAAGTCTTTTCCTTCATTCAACCGTCAGGACAAAGAGAAGATTGGGTGCATCATCAAGCAAAGAGTCAAAAGCTATGGTTGCTCAAGGTGATGAAGGACAAGACTGGTCCTTCCGATTTGTATCTGAGGGAGATTCAAAAGTAGCACAGGTTGATGATTTGGATGATGGATCTGCAAGCAAGGGAGACATCATAGCTGAGCATGCACGTTCAGATATTGAAGAAGCTATGGATGTTGTAGATCATCTTGTGGAAGAAGAGTTGAATGCTGCAAACTCAGAATCTCCAGTTATTGAAGAATCTGACTCTGCATTTATGGACGATTCGTCCATTTCCGTATAGGTATACTCTAAAGACGAATTGTTTGATAAACATGCTTGTGCTGAATGTGATAAATTTAGAGAAAGCATTGACTTAAAATTTGTTAGGTTATTAGAACACAATGATA
>BJCO01828237.1:0-15442 GCA_018326465.1 Flaveria floridana | reverse complement strand
ATCCACGTACACGAGATAACTAGTCCTTCCTCTAATCAAGGTATATCTAAAGCAATAAACCTTGATTCAGTAAACTATTTTCAAACAGGACTCCTATGCGAATGAACACTTATGCGAATGAGCACTCATGCGACTGGACCTATGCGGATGAACATCAATGCGGATGAGCATCCAATCATGCGATTGGACCTCATGCAACTGTTCCATGTCTTTGAATCATGCTACTGAACCTCCAGTCGTACGACTGACCCTTCATTCGCACGACTGAGTCCTCATTCGTGCACAGTGATCATTCGGCTTCATTCGGTCTTCTAACCCAGGCGACTGAGTTCTCAGTCGCACGACTGAACCTTTATTTGCACTCAGTCACACGACTAGACTCCCATTCGCACGACTGAGGCATGCGACTGAGCTCCTTCGTCTGAAACGGATCAGCAGCTGTGTTCTTGATGTTTTGACCTGAACTTACTCAAAATTTGAGTTTTAACCATCCAAATCATGTCATATTCAAAATAGATTACGTACACATCATTTACAATAGTTACGGATCATTATTTTATCAAAACTTCATAAAAACTCGAATCTGAATTTCTGGATTTTTAACTCAGAAAAGAACCAGACCAACTCAATGATTAAAACACGTTATTAGATCAAATTTAATCATTTACACAGCTTATAACATCTCCGGATTGATCCGTGATATTCAAAACTTATCGAAACGGAGTTGCCTTAGTCAATTTAGTGAGAACAATGGTGTTTGGGTGTAAAGGGAACAAGATAATGGAGATGATGCAGATAGGAATGTGCTTTTGAACCCTCTGCACCACCTTACTTATCCACACATACATCTTAACCGCCTCACACCCAGTCGCACGACTGAACCCCATTCGCATGACTGAATCGTGCGACTGAAGCCCATACGCCTACCATTCGTGCGATTGAGTCCCATTCGCACGTAAGGGATGCGACTGAAATTCATTCGCATGCAAGTCATGCGACTGAACACCAATCTTCATAAATAAACTCAACTTAAATTAATTAAACATAACTATAATACAATTACAAGTCCGGATTTAGAAACCGGATGTTACAGCTGCGTGCCCATCTCCTACCATAGCATGGCTCTAGAACTCATGCTCTAACTTTTGCATCTCATTGAATGGACAGTACTCTTCAGTGATCAATGCGTTAAATTCATCCCAAGTCATTTGCATTGCTGATTCTCTTCCTCTCGCCTGAATCTATGTGTTCCACAAAGTTAATGCCTTGCCCTGTAGTGAACCGTGGCATACTTAATCTTCTGACTGTCTAGGCATTCACTTATATCAATGACTTCCTCCATCTTCTCGAGCCACCTGGTTAGGGCTATCACCCCACCTTTTCCATCAAATTCCTTTGGTTTGCAGGCCACAAACTCCTTGTAAGAGTATCCCCATCTTGTATTACTAACCCCAGTCTCGTTACCAGTAGTACCACCATTCTTAGTTTCTTCCCCCGTTCCTTGGTTATGCTCATTCCTAACCTGATTCTCAATTCTTCCTTCGTTACCAGCCTCTCCCTGACCTCCTTCTCCATTATCCCCATTGTCATTGTCGTCATCGTCGTGGTGGTTTTGATTCAGAAGAATGTCGCTCACTTAGACCACGATAGTTGGAATCAGTGCGGCTAGCTCCTGAGCAATCATGGCAGCTATATCAGGGTTTCCAGTTCCCTGATTGTTACCGGCAGGGCCACCACCTATTCCTGGTGCCCTACCTCTACCTCTTCCTCTGCCTCTGCCCCTTGGGGGCTCACCATCGCGACTTGTATTGCGGGTGATTTTTCGAGGCGGCATTTTCTAATCATAAAAGAAGTAAACATGTATACTTTAGTCACTTCAAGATACACTATTAATTCCACTCATCAAGATCCAACATTCCAAGTCAACATCACAATATTGACACCATTCATCATATACAGATCGTGTAAGTTCTCATGCCTATGAATTAATTGCATTCCAATAGTAGTCCATCATAACAAATGAAAACCCAAGCATATAATCTCAATTAGTCTAACAAAGGTTGTCTATCTCTTCTTCTTTCGAGATTTCAGACATAACTTTCTCAGGGTCGGACCCAATGTCCGAGATCAAACGCATCGCGTGATCTGTGGAGATCCCTTCAGGTTCGGTACCCAAACCTAATAATATAACACGGTGCGTATGGGAACGGAAAATCCAGTAGTAGACACCCGTAAGGAAAGAGTGATAGTACTTTCCTCAGGGTGAACAGATAGCAAGACAGAGAGACAAAGGAACAAGTATAGAAGGAACATACATGCGATATCAGATGCACGCAAATCCTAGCATGCATTCTACATTAAGTTTCCTAGGTTATAGTCTAGGTCAAATGATTTGCCTAATTCTCTATAACCAATGGCTCTGATACCAGTCTGTCACGCCCCCGGTAAAAGCAGAAACACGAGGATGTAACAGACGGGATCGTCATAACACATGGTAATCAATAGAGATGCAATATAAATATGTATAAAATGAATAACGTCTCATGATGACACCCGACACAAAGGAGACTTGTGTCGTGTCTAGTCAATAACCACGATAACATAGCCAAAAGTATTAACATTGTAATAGAATTCCCACAACCCGGGAATAAGTATCCAAAAGTATAATAATGTGCAATTAGACCAACAATGTCAAGTAATGTATAGTCTCAAAAATACATCCTAGGGTCTCCACTAAGGCCGCACTCCTAGAATCTTCAGTTAATTGTATCACCTGAAAAGATATGCTCAAAATTTTCAACATAATTGTTGGTAAGTTCACAGGTTTAATAGTAAATAAAACTGATGTTGTATATTAGTTTTACGGAACATCGTGATTATAGTTATAAGTAAGCAATATCACATGAAAACATGAGCATCACAAATAAACCTACGACGTACACAAATACCCAAGGGCCCGTTCCTTGCCACTATTGGTACTAACTAGTAAACCAACAAACGATGGTGGGGGTGTCAACCCAATAGTACTACCAATACCTATCTGTCGGTTCCAACACTGGAATTAAATAGTTGTGAATCAAGTACCACACAGCAAACTCATGCATGTATCAGATAAAGACTTACAAAACAGTAATACGATAATTCCAAGAATATGAGTTATACAGCATGAAAAAGGGTAAGCATACTTTTCCCCCCAAGTTTGTAAATAATTGAAGTGATAAATCAGAATAAAAAGGGGCCACGAAACTCATTTGATTGAAGATAGAAGTAGATGAACAAAGGTTCCAGAGGAGGAAAGCAACAATCGATCAAACACCTATTATTAACTATTGTTAGGTATTAAAGATACGCTTAAAGAGAATAGATGCGTTCGGTCGGTTCGGGTTAGATCGGTCACGCGACATACCCACATACAAGCAGACATAAGTATAAGATTTTATATAGAATCATGTCATAGGAATCTTCACCATTGATAATGATATTAGTATTAAGGATTTCATTGTTACTAAAGGGCGTACTTGGTGTGACAAAATGATTATGTTGATAAAAACAATAAGGATATTAGTAATTTCTAATGTTAGTCTTAGTAATCGTAATAATGACAATATTGATTATATTAGAGATAATATTAGTAATAATCATGATGTTAATCTTAATAATGTCATTAGCAATGGTAACTGCATACATGTTAATTTAACATCACACGACCTACACACACTGCACACAAGAATGCATTCACACACATACAACCTTCAGTCGCATGACTCAACATCCATTCGCACGAATAAACCTTCATTCGTACGAATCAACCTTCATTCATACGAATCAACCTCCATTCGTACGAATCGCCGTTCAGTCGCACGACACAGCACTCATTCACACCCGCATATCTAGTCGCGCACACACATTCGCACGGCACAGCATTCATACGCACACACCCTCATTCGCATGACACAACATTCATCCGCACACACACTTATTCGCATCATACACACTCAATCGCACGACTCACACTCATTCACACACATACTTCCAACCGCACATCACCATTCATTCGCACGATACACACTCAATCGCACGACTCACACTCATTCGCACACATACTTTCAATCGCACATCACCATTCATTCGCACTCAAACACTCAATCGCACAACTCGGCATTCATTCGTACACAACCATGATCATTCGTATAGGAATGACCTTCATTCGTGCGACATACAGCTCAGTCGTGCGAAACAGTCCATTCGCACAGCACACACTCAGTCACAAAAGAGCAAGAATACAGTCGCATACACAGAACACAGGGGTGTCGGAGTGCGCACAGCAGCCTTCGGCTATTGTGTCCACTCGAATTGCACCACAACACACTCAGAAGTTGATTCCTAACATGTTTTAAGCAATTGATGCCCACAAAAATCCTCGACAACCGTCGCACACTCGAAAATACCCAATACAACCGAAACCTACGCGAGAAAGGAGAAATAAGATGAAATAAGAGGCGACGGTGGTCATCTACCTGCGAGGTGTCGAAGGGAATCGACCAGCGGCGGCGATTTGTCGGAGAAGCAGAGGAAATGGTCGGAGACGGAGGGAAGGGGCGATTGGCAAGGGTAGGGTTTTGGAGAAGGGGGTAAAGCGGTTATGGTATGGGTATTTATACCCATTTCAAGATTGGGAGTATGGCAACTTGAGTCCCTAGACTTTCCAAGACAATTAATCCTTTTAGTATGGTTAATTACAATTTGGGGCCCTTAAATTTGTTAATTATATTAATAATATTATGTTAATAATAGGATTTTACAATATCAACGATAATAATAATATTACTAATAATAATACTAATAATAACTTTGATAATAGTAATCACATTAATAATATTATTGATGTTAATGATAGTAATAATAACAATACTAATAATACCACTAATAATAGTTTTAATAACAACAATAATAACAATAATAATAATAATAATAATGATAATAATAATTGTGGTAATAATAATAATTTATGACTTTAGTAATTATGATGATAATGATAAAACTATTCATAATAATAATAATAGTAATGGTAATAATAATAATGTTAGTAATATTTATAATAAAACAACCTTTATATACTAATGTTTTCTTAAATACTTAATGAAGTGCGGGAAATATTGGGGTAGAATTTTATTAGGCTTTTAAAGTTTAAGTATTTATGCACACTTAAAATAACACACATAACTAATGAAGCAAAAATTGAAAATTAAAGCAAATTGATTATGAAATAAAGTCGAATATGCAAGAAGGGCTAACAAATATCACGTTAATTGATGGATCTTTCGGTGACGGATGTCACATCTTCCTTCTTAGATGCTTCACCTTCTTTAACAAACTTAGTTGATTTGACATTTTGAACATCTTTTTCTTTCATTTTATCAGGATTTTGATCATTAACACGTGTAGGGTTTGTTGGTTTAGATTTTTTTGGGTTCTGAAGTAGATGTTTGTGAACCCGACCCTACATTTTCCTTTTCAACTTTATCGCACAAATCCTCTATAAGCATCTTATCTTTTAATCCCGAGGTATTAGCCTTTTGTTCAGTGACAGACTGCATAGGTTTACCTGTGGACTCTGGATCACTGACCAGAGAAGTAGTCACCATATGATCCTTAACTAGATTATTATTTATTGGTCTACATTTAGTATTTAAAAGGATCGCATGTGGAGGCGGCACTACTTTATATCCCAGACCTTCCGTACCGGTACGTTTTCACTAAGTTCTGAACTATATGAGAGGAGCTAGCTAAACTATAAAGTTTTTGATTTAAAGACTCAACCTCAACTTGCAAAACTGCTTTTTCCTTTTTAGTTTCCTCTAGAGTATTCAGATAAAACTTAATGTCATTTGATTGATTTAGGGCAACAACCTCGGTTTTTCATAGTTGTTTCCCTAGCAATTCTATCTTTTCTTCATAGCAGCACTCATTTTGTTTTAAAACATGGTTTGCTTCAGTGCAGAGTCTTAAATCATTTACCATATTATCATTGTGTTTTAATAACCTAGCAAATTTTAAGCCACTGCGTTCTCTAAATTTATCACATTCATCACAAGCATGTTTATCAAACAATTCATCTTTAGAGTATACCTGTGCGGAACTAGAGGAATCAGCCATAAATGTAGATTCAGACTATTCGATAACTGGAGATTCTGAGTTTGCAGCACTCAATTCTTCTTCAACAAGATGATCTACAACATCATAGCTTCTTCAATATCTGAACGTGCATGCTCAGCTATGATGTCTCCCTCACTCGCAGATCCATCATCCAAATCATCCACTAATGCTACAATCGATTCTCCTTCAGATACAAATCAGAAGGACCAGTCTTGCCCTTTATCTCCCTGAGCGACCATAGCTTTCGACACTTTACTCGATGATGCCCCATTCTTCTCTTTGTCTTGACGGTTGATTGAAGAAAAAAGGTTGTTGTTACCAGTCTTCTTTGGCTTTACGCATTCACATTTGAAATACCACTTTTCTCCACAGTTGAAGCATGAGACCCTGGTTTTATCAAACCCAAACGTAGTGTCTTTAGGGGAAACCAAGTTCTGCCCTATCTTCTTAACAAACATTTTGACTCTTCTTACCGCACTAGCCAAAGCCCACATTATATCCATACGCTTCAACTCAGTCTCATCCACCTGCTCGTAGTCCTCGTCAGCGAGATGACAATTTCCAATTCCCAGCGACTAACCCATCATAAGAATGAACCACTGCAACTAGAAGATCCATGTTCTCTTTGGCAACTTCCATAGTGACATTTCCGAGATTCTCGGTCTTCAGCTTAGTTGGGTTGGAATCAGGGACAATGTATTGGGTTGTAGATGAACATGATGCCTCGCTTCCTAAGGAACTGCTTTGGGAAGGAGTAGATGAATTTGACACAAACGCCATTTGTAACGGTGCGCATAATAAAGCCGGAGTAGGAACAGAATTGTACAGTGAAGGATTCTAAGCGTAGGATCCTTTCTTAAAATTGTATTTCAATCATAGGTCCTCCTCCCTTAACTTCAGGATGAAATCATTTATGTCTAAAGTTGCAAGAGTGTCATTCTTTCTCAGATTAGACACAAATGGATCCCATTTGTCGGGCAGACCATCAGCAAAGCTTGTAACTTTATCTTCCATAGATGTAGTCACACCATGAGTATGCAGCTCACTCATCAAATGATAAAATCTATCAATGATGTCTGTCATCTAAGCTCTCATTTCCTATTAGAGAGAAATTATCAAATTCCTTTTTGAGAGCTTTAGCCTTCAGCGCCTTCAAGGTTGAATTACCATCGTATATCTTTTCTAAAGCTTCCCATAACTTTTTCGACTGCTTGTTCTCTGAGAATCGATGGAATATATCCTTCAGTATCGACTGAGACAACAGTGCATACGCTTTCTTCTCAGTGTTATGCAGAACCTTCTGAGCTTCATTCATGAACCTTCAAGGTTGCATTACCATTGTATCTCTTTTCTAAATCTTCACATAACTTCTTCGACTGCTTTTTCTCCAAGAATTGATGGAAATATCCTTTTGTATCGACTGAGTCGACAGTGCATACGCTTTCTTCTCAGCGTTATGCAGAACCTACTGAGCTTCGTTCATACCCCCCAGCGTCAACTTCACCCTATTTGCACTGACTGGTACAGTATAACCAGTCTCGATAGTTGTCCATAGATTTGGGTCTATACCATTCAAATATATCTCCTACCGCTGCTTCCACTGTGGGTACTCATCCAATGTCAACAACTTCAGTAGTTTATTGTGATTCCCTATCTCATTTTCCAGAAGAAGAAGATTCAGGATACGCGAGTCTTTGCCGGCAGTGAACGCAGAGAACTGGTCTTCCATGGCTTAAAACTTGACAAACTTAAGACAAGACAAATTTAATCATGCGATTGGGCAAGGCGACTGGGTCAATCATACAATTAAAAGATGCGAATGAATTCAATCGTGCGATTGGATTCAGTCGTGCGAATGAAGAGGACGATTGAGGTCAAACGACTGGAATATCTTAATCGTGCGAACGAATCATGTGAATGAGTCCAGTCCTGCGATTGGGATATGCGAATGGGATTCAGTCGTACGATTGATCCAATCGTATGACTGAAGTTGCTGTGTTTGAAAAAATCAAATTTTGAACACTTTGACACAAAATACGAGTTTTTCAGGAACCCTAATCTGCCGTATGATGAAAAATCAAAACTTTTAACTCATGCACTCGTCAAAACACTTTTTGAAGCAAAAAGATGAATCTTTTGATTAAAAAAGTTTATTTTAACACCAAAACTAATCAAATCCACACAAAATCACCAGCCTACGCTCTGATACCACTTGTTAGGACCGTTTTCATATGGAGTACTGACTGATTCTACTTGAAACCAGATCAAATAGGATAGAATTCTATTTTATTGGCGATCCAATCAGTGAGACCGACAAGCTGATCAATCTAACGATTAAACAAACGTTAAGAACTAGTTGGAATCGATCAGGAACGAACTAAGAAGTTGGATGGACGAACTGTGACGCTCTGGACGGCTAGGGTATGATAGTATTCGAAGTGTTTTGTTTTTCTATGAATTATGTGGTATTTATAGGTTTTCAGTATTCAGTAGTACGACTGAGCCATTAGCATGGTTCAGTCATGTGACTGACTCATGTGTTTGGCTCATACGCACGACTGAAGGTTCAGTCGTGCGACTGAGCCAATCTAATGTCTCAGTCATATGACTGATCCAATCACCTGGTTCAGTCATGCGACTAGTCCATAAGTATGGTCCATTCATGCGTCTGGTCCATAAGTATGGTCCATTAGCATGAATAACCACCCGACTAAGTTGAACACATTTCTGAATCATTATTGACTTAGAACTATGTACAACAACCTCAAACCTATATATAATGTTCATACATATGAGTAATACTGAATACAATAAGAATATGATATAATCAAAGACAAATAAACGTCAAAACACATACATATTTTATTAAGCACTTGCATTACATATGTGTAATAAATGAAAGACATTTACATTGAAGTACATAAACTAGGGACATCATGTATCAACGGAATCCTTGCTCATAAGAGATGCTACTCACATTTGGGCAGTTGTTGAGTCTCCTTTTGATCTCCCTAATCTCTTCTAAGGTTGGAGCTTTGGATGGTTCAGAGGATGGTTTGGGTATTGATTGGGTTTTAGGTTGTGTTTTGGGTTGTAGAATGTGTAATGGTGGAGGTTGTTGAGAGGCAGAGGAAGATGGTAGTGGTAAGGTGGATGGTGTGGGTTCAGGGGTGTATGGTTCAGTGATGGGTTCAGTTTTGATAGGGAAAGAGAAGGGTAAGGTTCAATGATGATTTTAGTTATTATGGGTTGTGGTTTGGGTGCTGGTTTAGGTTTCATCCTCTGTATCTCCTGAGATACCTCCTTTATTCTTCCTAAGCGAATGTCAGCTTTAATATCACTGACATGTTGTTGTAGGGTCTTCTCTGACATTGGCCCAACTTGTCTGCCAGTGAAGCCATGTGCCCTGAGATAAGCCTTCATCCAGGCTTTATCTCCCACTTTCTTGGCAGCTGCAAGCTTGGCCTCTTCTTCCTTCTTCTTTCTCTCCCTTGCTTTCTCCCTAGCAACTTTCTTTCTTTCCTTACTAATTTGATCCTGTTCTCTGTTGACAAGAAGCAGAATCATCTTATTCTTATGAGGACTCAATTCCTCCTGAGAATAGCCTCTTGGGCAAAGGAAGGCTATCCTCTCCATCCTTTTCTTCAACTCAGCTTATTCTTTCATCTTCCTTGCCTTCTCCTCTTTATCCAACCTTACTGCATTCTCATTTTCTTTTTGCAATAAGGTTTCCTCTTCCAATTTGATAAGCTCATCAAGTGTAGCATTTCTTCATTTACTACTCCCAGGCTGATGAGCCTGTCAATCACATCCAACCTCTCCTTTTCATTAATAGACTCCTGAGATGTTGTCATAGCTTTGCTATTTGCAGCCAACAACTTCTCAGTAGGGAGTCTACCCTTTTTTCTCAATTTGTTTAACCTCTCATCCTCATGAAGTTCCTTATCACTCATCTTCCTCTTACCTTTGTAATTATGAGGAGATACTTCCTTTGGAGATTCTGTTTTTAAGGGTTAAGGTTGAGAGGACTAAGGATGACGTTGAGAAGTTTGTGGTTGATCTTGTGGTATTTGTTAAAGGATATGAGTTGTAAGGAAGTCCTCACTCTTCACCTCAGAGGCTAGATCAAGGATGGCCTCTGTGAGAATCAGTTCATCAGACCGAGATGATAAGCCAGCAATCACTTTTGCAGCTTGAATTTCGGCTTCAGAAGAGATTGATATTGCACCATCTGTCCTAACAGAGGCAGTTGTTGGGCCATCGGTCCCTATTTGCCCTTTTAAGTAAATCTCAGGTTCCATAGTGACCTTAGGTTGACCAACTTCCACCTGAGTGGTAGGTGGTGCACTGAGCCTTTGAAGTTCTTCTGCTCCAAAGTAGGTTATGGCAACATCAGGGGATGGTTGTTAAAGTGAGGAACTCATCAGAAACTGTGTGAAAAATTTGTGAAGGTTGATGAGCATCCTTGGGTCGACTTGAAAACTCAAAGGAGGTAATTATGGGAAAACAGTAGATGATTGCTTTGTGGAGGGTAAAGGGAGGATAAAGTTGTAAGAGTCAAAGATTGAGGTTCCTTAGAAATTTGAGGTTCCTTATGAGCTTGTTTCTATACATTCTCCCCTTTTTTTGGTAGCATCATCTTGAGAAGTAGATGAGCTAGAGGAAGAACTTAAAGAAACCTGAGTTGGTACATGCCTGACAGACTTCTCAATCTGTGTCTCAGCTAGTTTTGCCTTGAGATCTTCAATCTTAAGTTTCTAAGTGGTAGACCTATTTTCTAAAATCCTAACCTTGAATTCAAGGTCTGAGACCTTAGAGAGCAGGTACTCAATAGTGAGTTTCAATCTTCCCTCATCTTCAGTGAAGAATCACAGGGAGATGAGACAAAATACCTAGTAGGTACATCCTCATCACCAGTAGTGGTTTCTTGGCACGCTGGATTCCTTTGCTCAATGATATCTCTTTCAGATATGTCAATGGGCAGAGTTGCCATAAACTCAGTCTCATTGATGTTACCACTGTCCTGAGAGCTCAATGAGAGACTCTTAGTAGTGGTAGTTGAGCCTACATGAGTCCCCAGTACACCAGTAGGACTCATCTCAGTTATTGGTTGCTGATGTGGGTCAGAGATCAGAGGTTTCCTTTGGCTCTATTAATCTAAAGAAAGGTGTGATAGATCAACTTCATAGCTTTAAAAAAACATGAAATCCTCATCGGTTTGGGTTGAAAGGTCAATGAGGGATATGGTAGGTATTCCAAATGACCCGGGACCTTGGTCAACATCTAATGACTCAGAGCCAGTGATGTGGCTATCCCTTTTTGGTTGCTCATAAGAGTATTATGACTCATCTTGATGGCTTGATGTTTGGGTGATGGGCTCATCAGGTTGAGACTAAAGAGACTCAACACTGATATTAAGGTCAATTGGAGGGGAAAGTTGGACCTCAGGCTGAGTGGGAGCCCGATGTTCTACTCTAGCCTTTTTGGGTTGAACAGAGGGGGCTTGTTCAATCAGAGTAGATTGAACAAGGGTTTGTTTGGGACGTCCTTGATAAACGTGTTTGACAGGTAAGGAGGTCTTTTGGAGTGGAGTGATGATGGCTTGTGTGGGTTCATCACCTGTTGGTTTAACAGGGATGTCACCAGGAGCCATAGGCTCATGCATTTCTGGAAGCAGAGGAGTGAACCTTCCAGTGAAATTGGTGGACATCTTCTTTAGCATTCGGAAGATACCCGCTGCATTTGAGGAACTACTAGAATATCTTTATATTCTAGTTTATCCAGGTCTAGTTCACAGTTAATGAAGTGCTAAATAAATCGAGGATACATGTAGAATGTATTCTTGATGAGATTTCCCCTCAAGTTATTCAGAACAAACCTGGAATAGTTGAACCTCGGGCCTTTGACCAACCCATGAACTAAACAGCCTATTTCATAAGGGATTTAATCCCAACCTCCTGATTTGTTAGACAGACTATAAAGGATAATGTGTAGTAAGTACTTCCAGTTATAGGAGAAGTTAAATTTGTAGACAGCGGACTTACTTACATCACCTCCATATCCCATGAACATAGGTGTCTTCTAAATCAGGTCTTGGAAACTCAATTGGGGCTCCAGCATCATAAAGCTCCAAAATTTCCCTGATAGTGGTTTCACTCACCACTATCTCTTGTCCACAGACTCTCGAACGAATTACCCTTTCATTGTTGATGATTTCATTTTGACCATTTGTCCAGAAGTCAGACATATGGTTAGAGTAGATGGTGGGATTTATTGTGGGAGCGGGAAGGTATATGGATTGTCCGACGAACTGAATCATTTGAGCAAAGTTGTTATCCGCAGATGAATCAAGGATAGCAATCTGGTTATGTTACGGGTTTAGAGCCATTGTTTGAGAATTTTGAGAAGGAGGGAATTCAAGCTTGAAGATTATGGTGGAAACAGTAGGCTAGGGTTTTGACAGTGGTAAAGAAAGTATAAAAGAGAGTTGGAGTCCTTTAAATATGGGGTAAGAGATCAAACTAATAAGGTGAATGACACTATGCGGCTTGATTTGACAGAGGCGGTAAGGATGTTTTATTCAATACTCCAACAATCATCCAGAAAATCTTACTTTTTGCAGAGTGGGACCCAAATGTTTCCATTACAATTTTAAAGTATTCTTCGGACAATACCTGCTTTCGAGAGAACTTTTAAGTTTCTCTCTCCTGACTATCTTCCAAAGCCAAATTTGCTTCCGAAGCAAAATGTGTCATAAAGACTATTTTGCTTCCGAAGGAAAAATATGGTTCCGTAGAAGTAGAAAGTTTCATTTGGAAGAGGGTTGATCTATGATCAACTTGTCTTCTGAGGCATAACTCTATTAGGAAGATGTGTCTGGATTAGAGGAATTCTTCTTTGGAAGAAGATTAAGACTATCTTTCGAGGGTAAATTTCCCTTCGGAAGAGTTTATACTTCAAAAATTTTGAAGAAATACTTTTTGTAACAAGGCTTATGTTGTAAATAGACATATTAGACTTAACATTTTGTATCAAAAATAATTACTAAAGGTTGATCATCCCAATAGCTGTAATTAAATACTTAAATCTTTGTTCATCAAAAGCTTTGGTGAACAAATCAGCATATTGTTCATTTGAGTTAACTTTGACTAATTTGATCAGATTTTTCTCATCAATATCTCTAATGAAATGATACCTGGTGTCGATATGCTTTGTCTTAGAGTGCTTGACCGGATTTTCAGTGATTGAGATAGCACTCTTGTTGTCTATGTGAATAGGATTCTCCATGAAGTTGAAGCCATAGTCTAACATCTGATTTTGAATCCATAGTAGTTGAGCATAGTAGCTAGCTGCAGTAATGTATTCAGCCTCAACAGTTGATGTAGAGACACATGATTGCTTCTTACATTACCATCAGCTGATCCTTCCACCAAGAAATTGACATCCTCCTGATGTGGATTTCTTGTTGATGTTACAACTACCATAATCACTGTCAGTATAACCATGAAGGTTGAAGTCTTTGTTCTTAGGATACCAAAGGTCCAGTTTGGGAGCTCCTTTGAGGTATCTAAGTATCCTCTTGGCAGCGATGAGGTGAGACACCTTAGGAGCAGCTTGATATCTTGCACATATGCATGTAGCAAACATGATATCAGGTCTGCTTGCAGTGAGATACATTAGAGATCTAATAATTACCCTGTACTGATGCTGATCAGTATCTTCCCCCTCAGAGTTAGGACTGAGATTGTGATTTCTTTGTATAGGTGTCTTAGCTGGTTTACAATCCTTCATCTCAAATCTTTCTAAGATGTCCTTGACATATTTAGATTGATTTATGAAGAAGTCATCTTCCATTTGCTTCACTTGAATTCCCAGGAAGAAATCCATCTTTCCCATGGAACTCATTTCGAACTTATTTCTCATGATGCTTTCAAAGTCTTTACATATTTGGTCATTTGAGGAACCAGATATGATGTCATCAACATATACTTGAATAAGCAACATGTCCTTCCTTGATCTTCTTATGAATAATGTCTTATCTATGGTGCCTCTGGTGTAGCTATTCTTTAGAAGAAAATAAGACAATGTCTCATACCACAGCCTTGGTGCCTGATGCAGCCCATAGAGAGCTTTATCTAATTTGCACACATAGTAGGGGTGTTGTGGGTTTTCAAAACCAGGTGGTTGACACATATAGACTTGCAAAAGGTGCAAAGACATCAATGTAATCTAATCCTTCCTCATGTGTGTATCCTTGAACTACAAGTCTAGCTTTGTTCTTGATAATCAAACCTCTATCATCTCTTTTGTTCCTGAACACCCACTTTGTGCCAATGGGAACTTGACCAGGTGGTAGTGGACACAGATTCCACACCTTTTTCCTTTTGAATTGAAGCAATTCCTCTTGTATTGATTCAACCCAATTGTTTTCCTTGAGAGCCTCCTCTACATTTTTAGGTTCCATTTGAGAGAGAAAGCATGAGTACAAGCAGACATTCTTATTGTGAGTTTGCCTCCTGGTTCTCACACCTTCTGAGACTTCCCCAATGATGTTTTCAGCTGGATAAGTGTTATGAATCCTGATTCTAGGAATAAGATCTAGTTGCATAGAGAGATCCAGGTTTGAATGATTCATATCAGGATTGTTAGCATTTGTTCCAGCTGAAATCTCTCTTTCATTCAATAAAGATTGATTGAATGAATGAGTAACATCATCAAAAATGTTTTGTTGTAAGATAGTATCATCAGTTGCCTGTTCCTCCAGATAGCTATCTTTATCAGCTTGGTGTTGAGAAATGGAGTTGTCATCTGAAGTGACTTGATGCTCATTTAGCTGACAACTGATTGAAGCTCCATTGTTTCCTGAGAGATTCATACTTTCAGGGCTTGCAGTGGTAGGAGCTTGTTCTTCATTCCTTTTTTGGAGAATTTGGAATGGGTCTTGGCAACTCAAATATTTTATCATCATATGAGTCACTTTGTGTTCCAGTTCCAGCTAAAACATTCTCACAAGATTGTTTAGAATAGTTGGGAAACAATTCTAAGTCAAAAATATGGTAAGGACCATTTCCCTTAACACAAGGAGTGTGCTCATTTACAACTATATTGGATGACTCCTCAAATTGTTGATTCTTAATGTTGTATACTCTATAAGCTTTGAAGCTTGAAGAGTATCCAACAAAGATAGCATCATCTGACTTTTTAGCAAATTTTGCTAAATTGTCCTTTGTGTTAAGTATGGTGCATCTGCTGCCAAAGGACCTTAGAAAGCCAATGAACGGTGGCC
>BJCO01828198.1:0-12689 GCA_018326465.1 Flaveria floridana | reverse complement strand
AGTCGCACGACTGAACCATGCTAATGGTTTAGTCGTACGAATGGACACTAAAAACCTATAAATACCACATAATTCATGGAAAAACATAACACTTTGAATACTTTCATACCCTAGCCGTCCAGAGCATCCTAAGTCGCCCATCCAAGTTCATAGTTCGTTCCTGCCGATTCCAACTCGTTCTTAACGTTTGTTTCATCGTTAGATCGATCAGGTTGTTTGTTCTCACTGATTGGATCGCCAATCAAATAGAATTCCATGCTATTTGATCTGGTCTCACGTAGAATCCGTTAGTACTCCGTACGAAAACGGTCCTAACAATAGATCTATTGTTCCTAGATCTAACAATATGTATATATATATGTGTGTGTGTGTGTTTATATGTATATGTATATATATATGTATATGTATATATATATATGTATATGTTTATTTATATTGAATTACAAATGGTAATGTTTTAAAAAATCTTCATAAATTGTAATGTATTTGTTGGATTTTTACACCATTTGGATTTAGGAGTATCCTGATAGTATTATACTTGACATCATGTTGTGTTTGGTTTTCTAATTTATAGATGTCAAGAGCATACGATGATGTTGAAGAATGGATGATTGATCTTGACAGCAATGATGACAAGATTCCATAAACAAGTCAAGCACCTAAAAAGAAAAACAAAGATTTATCAGAGAAGATCCGATGTGTGGCCGAAGTATGAGAAGTTTATAAAAAAAGACGGTGTTTAAAGAACAAAGTGTAAGCATTGTGCTATGGTATACAAGTGTGACTCTAAAAGTCAAGGCATGACTAATCTTAAGAAGCATTTAAAAAATATTCCCCGTACTTGGCTAAAATTAGTGATGGGCAAATACAAAATGCTTTTCAACATTGGGACATAAATAAAATGATGATCTTGAGATTTGACCAAAAAGTAATTCGAAATTCTATAGCTCGCATGATGGTACTTGATGAACTACCATTTAGTTTTGTTGAAGGGGTGGGTTTTAGGTATTTCATGAGTATATGTCAACCATCCTTTAAAGTACCATGTACAAGCACAATTGCAAAAGACATATCCAATATGTTTCAAGAAGAAAAATAAAAGTACGTGACTTTATGAATAATAAATTGGTAGGATTTGTTTGACAACTGACACATGGACTTCTAGTCAACAGGCCAATTATATGTGTCTAACCACCATTTTATAGATAAGCAGTGGAAATTAAGGAAAAATTCTAAACTTTTGTCCTCAAGAGAGTCATCATAGGGTAGATATAAGACAAATGGTTGAGAAATGTTAAACGGAATGGGAATTAAAAATGTTTTTACAGTTTCAATTATAATGTAGATTCTAATGATGTAGTAATCGAGTTTTTGAAAAGAGTATTAACCAACAAGTGTCTTTTAGTTGGTAAATGGACACATATTAGATGCGTTATACACATTTTAAACCTAGTGGTCCGTGATGGAATTAAAAAGGTTGATAAGTCGGTTGAAAAAATTGATGGGTGGTTAAGTGGATTAGGCAATCACCTTTAAGGATTGACAGGTGGTTAATGTTGATACTACAAAGCACCTAATTGGAGATGGTCCAACAAGATTGAATTCTACTTATCTCATGTTAGAAGTTGCACAAGCTTATGAGAAAAATTTTGAGAGATATGATCTTGAAGAAATCTGACTTTAGTTCTGACCTTGGTAACGTGGGTTTTGGGGTACTTACACCTTCCGATTGGCAAAGTGTTAGAGATTTATGTCTTTTTCTAACACCATTTTAAGATGTTACTTTGAGGCTGTCCACGACACTTTATGTCACATCAAACTCGTGCATAGAAGAGATCTATTCTATTAATAGCTTATTGGATAATGCTACTAGCTCTGCTAGTATTTGTCAGGGCAATGAAGGCCAATTTGATAAGTATTTTGGTGACATACGTAAGATGAATTTGGAGATGGTATGTCACCTTTAAGGATTGACAGGTGGTTAATGTTGATACTACAAAGCACCTAATTGGAGATGGTCCAACAAGATTGAATTCTACTTATCTCATGTTAGAAGTTGCACAAGCTTATGAGAAAACTTTTGAGAGATATGATCTTGAAGAAATCTGACTTTAGTTCTGACCTTGGTAACATGGGTTTTGGGGTACTTACACCTTCCGATTGGCAAAGTGTTAGAGATTTATGTCTTTTTCTAACACCATTTTATGATGTTACTTTAAGGCTGTCCACGACACTTTATGTCACATCAAACTCATGCATAGAAGAGATCTATTCTATTAATAGCTTATTGGATAATGCTACTAGCTCTGCTAGTATTTGTCAGGGCAATGAAGGCCAATTTGATAAGTATTTTGGTGACATACGTAAGATGAATTTGTTGTTGTACTTTGCTTTGATTATAGACCCTAGGAACAAAGAAAAGTATTTAGATATTTTATTTGTTGATCATTTTGGGAAAGATGTAGTGTTGAAAATCATTATTGATTCATTATCTGAATTTATCTGAATTTATACAATGAGTATGTGAGAATTCACTCCCCGAGCTCTAGTATATTCGAGTCTTCAACTCTTCGGTACTAGGAAAATGCCAAAGTCTATAAGATGTGACATATGACCCATTTGGTAATGTAAACCCAAATCCGAGCCCATTTTTTATCATTCATGCAACGGAAAAATTCATTATTAAATTATTTTATATATTTTGATGATTCAAATACAACAAATGTGTTATTTAATTATTATTATATTTTATTATTAAATCGTTAGTCAATTTATAATAACTTAAAAATTTATAAATAATAAACTTTTATTATAAAGCTTTATTTATCATTTATTTATAAATTAGTTTATTATAGATCCAAAGTCCCAAACCGCTCCCCGTCAACCCTGCTCCGACCACTGTTAGGCGGCACCCAAAACCACACAAATCCATTATTTCCACTCGATTAATCGTCCCAATCATGTCACGGGCTTGTTTTTAACCCATGGTTTCTTCCTATTCAAGTTGATTGACTATTTCACTATGTTAAAATTAAAACCGCTTCAAACTTGTTAAACCTATTTCTGTTTCGAATTAGAATTCAATTAACTAGTAAAAATTGTGTTGACCAATATCATAGTCATGATCATAAACATTTATTAATTACAATTGAAACCGAGTAATCATCCTTAATTCCAATTGAAACCCTCGGATCAAACCTCATAATACATTTTAATCGAAACAACATAAATTGGACCTATTAAAGTGAGGGCAAACAATGCATTCGATCCCTTAAACCCATTCCAACATCTAATTTCAACTACCAAACACTCACACATCGAATTGACCCTCATCTTCATCATCAACCTGCAACATGGTCGTTCATCATCTCCCAATCAGTTTTATTGGATATTGTTAAGGGGCTATTATTTATAACCACTTAAGAAAGCTTCATACCAAACCCATTGGACTAATATCATCGCAATCATCTCTAACCAGATCCATCTAAGCAGCGACCTAGTTTTTTCAGTGTTCATCGATTTCACTTACAATTTAGGTAATTACACACACTCGATTTCACTTGGGGATTAAAAGCTCCAATGTCGATTTCATTAATAGATATGAATTGTTGCTCAATTGGATTGAACTCAAAACTAGGGTTCTTAGATTTTAGGGATTTCTTTAAATAACCTATTTTATCAATTTAAATCCAACTTAAATCAGATAATGGGCATTGGCCCACCAGTTATCACACTCCCTGGTTATAGGAGAGACTCGGGTTCGAACCGCGCCTCCCTCATAGTATTTTTAAAATCAGTTTTTATTCATTATTTAATTATAGATATTTTTTTGTACATTTATATTATAAAAATTGTTTTTATACATCTAAAGCGAAAGACAGAAATATTCCGAAGCCAAAGATGAAGTCTTTTGAAGCTAGAAGACACAAAGTCTTCTAATGCTTTAAGACTTATTTCTTTCAAAGACTTTGAAGACATGTTTCCCAGACACTTTTGATAGAAGCTGAACAACATTCTGCTGCCAGCTCTGAAGGTTCACCAACTTATACAAGTCGGTGATTATATCCATACTTTTGTCAACTGTACATTTGGTGTCTTTGTGTGTAACGTTCCACTCTCTTATATACTTTTGTTAATACATTAGGATGTGAGCTAGGGCATGTCATAGTCACTTGTCAAAAGGAA
This sequence comes from Flaveria floridana, assembly GCA_018326465.1. Classification (NCBI taxonomy): domain Eukaryota; kingdom Viridiplantae; phylum Streptophyta; class Magnoliopsida; order Asterales; family Asteraceae; genus Flaveria; species Flaveria floridana. The sequence goes on along the minus strand of BJCO01828198.1, from coordinate 8,504 downwards.
ATATGTCTTTTGACTTTACATTGATCTCGTTATCTAGATTAGTGTCCAGCTAGCCTTCAAAGTATGGCCTGCTTAGGTTGTAGTATAAAGCATCTCATGAAACCAATCTTAGGACTAAGCATTAAAGCATTGTAACACTTGTAAAATTACTTGAGAGCAGTATACATCTTCCTTGAAAATGAATACTTGTGTTCTTAAGTTCTTTACTTGTTTGTTCTTTGTTTCTTTGCCTGGTTCCCTACTTGATCTAGTAAGTGTGACATTCTCCAACTATACAACTGTTGAATAACCATAACCAGTCTTGTAATTGGTATTAAAGCTTTTCAGGCTCTTTATTGTATGATCTCACAATCTTAAATCTCTTTAGTTTCATAAAACACTTACTTGCTCAAATGGCAGCTCTCACTAAAGCTGATATGGAAACCAACATCATGACTAAGTCTCCATTGATCACTCTTGATGACTTTGATACTTGGTGTATCAGGATGGAAGGATTCATCAAGTCTCAAGACAACAGGATATGGAGATCTGTAGTCACAGGACCTCACATCCCAAGCACTACTTTAGCAATTGCTGGAGGTGGGATGATACCATAGGACGTGGCTGACTATTTGGAGGAAGATTGGAAGAAGATTGATATAGATCAAAAAGCCATGACCGCTCTTCAAATCGATATTCCAAACTCCATCTATAGAGGTTTCAAGAAGTGTAAAACTACAAAATAACTCTGGGATGCAATGAACATGATGTATGAGGGATCTGATAAGGCCAAGAAAAAAAAGGACATCATGAAGCAACAGTTTGAGAACTTCACCTTCAAGACAAGTGAAACTATAACTCAACAATACTTCTTGTATGTTGAGATTGTAGATACTCTGAATGATGTTTGAGTTAAAACTTGAGAATAGGGAGATTTTGAGGAAGTTTATGTTCTCTCTTCCCAAATAATGGACACACTATTATTTGGCCATTAAGAGTACTAAAACCCTCTCTATCCTCACTCTCATTGAGTTGTATGGTATCCTTATCGATTACCAAATAGAGATGAACATGCAAAATCTATCCACCAGCTCATCCAACAATCAACAAAGTTTAGCCCTTCATGTGGTTGAAAAGGATAGCAGAGAACCATAGTATCATCTCATCCGCTACCTTGACAACTCACAAATGGGTCTTTTCATCACCTTCCCAGAGACACCAATGGAGAGCTACGCTCAAGGAAGCCCATTCCAAAAGCCCAGCTCTTCTCAAGCCTTTGTGTCTTTAGATGAAAGTCGTGGAAACTTTCTCTTCACTCTTGAAGACCTGGACAACATCCATCAAGATGATCTGGAGTACATGGAGATAATCCAGTAGATGGCTCTTCTTACTCATAGATCCAAGAAGTTCTACAAGAGAACAGGAAGAAAGTTTCTAAGCAATGTAACCAGTGGAAAGTTTAGGCAAGATAAAAGCAAAGTCTTGTGTTATAACAGTAAGCAAATGAGACACTTTTCTAGGGAGTGTAAGGCACCAAGAATAAATGGTGGCCAAACACAGTCCAAACCAAGCTACACTAATGCATCTCTAAGAACTAAAAATCCCAACCAACCAAAGCAGCAAGCTGAAGTTGCTGTTGTAGAAGGAGACTTTGACTGGAGCTTTCAGGTATAAGATGAATCTCCAAACCAAGCCTTGATGGCAGATCATGATGAAGCTAAGGTATTGGAAGATCTTCGGACTCCTGAATGCATTGCTAAAGTAAACATGTATAGGCCCCATAACTTGGATTTAAGATCTGATCTTGAGTCCTTGAACATTTTAAAAGCTAATTTTAAAAGAGTAGAAAATGACTATAAGCTTAAAACAGAAGACTTAGAGAAAAACATTTCTACTATAAAACATGAGCAAACAAATGACAGTACTCAGATCAAAGATCTTATTAATATGTTAACTGCATGCTAGGCTGAGCTTGTGATTAGCAAAGCCATGGTATAAAAAGTGTGTTCCTGAAGAGGAAACCTTCAAGAACATCATATCTTCCTCCTTGCATGCAAAGATTTGTTATCAGAACAGGAAGGGAGTAGGATCAAGTGAAATAGCTCCTCTATACACATCACTATCAATCAGATCTCCAAGGTGTGGAACTTGTGAAGATTAGATGCCTCTCATTGATCCTATCAAAGAAGAAGATGAAGATGAAAAGGATATAATGAAGAACGAACTAGAAGTGAGTGAAGAGGTTCATTCTAAAGAAAAGAAGAGACCAGGGATAGCCAAGTCTGCTAGAAAGAGTTTGATCAGGGATGCCAAAAAAATCAAAGAAAGTCTAAGAGATCAAGCCCATGCAAAAACAAGTCTTTATCTCTATTGGGACTCTAGTACCGGGAGTCCTCGTTCAAGATCAAATTATCCTTGTCAACAGAACAAGGTTGAACAAGTGTGCACCACTGCTACACAGCCTGAACCATCCAACTCCAAAGGCAAGCTTCACCCTCAAAAGCATGCTACATCATCTAAGAAGATGAAGAAGGAACTAGAAAGAGATCAAGATCAACCTTCTCCTTTATTGGGCTCGACAAGTGCATTAAAGGAGCAATGCATATAAAGGATAATGTGTAACACATGAAATTTCTAGTCAAATAAAAGGAAAGAAAAAGATAAGAAAAGAAAAGAAACGGTATCTTGGAAGAAAGTAAAATGAACAAAAGTGGAAGGGGGCTTTGTGTAAAAGTACCAAAGTAAAATTATTTTATATTATTATGGGTATGGGCGCCCATAAAGCCTCCATTCCATCTTCTTTTGTCGACCATGTTAGAAGGAGAAGAAGAAAACCGATATTTCTTCGGTTCTAGAGAGAGAAAGAGGCTGATCTTCAACAAGGTAAGCATTTGATGCAAAATTAGCTCGGTTTTGTTTGTGTTTTAACTAAGAAACCGAGAATGTATGTTCTTATGTGTATGTGTGTTCGGATTTGTGTGTTTTAGACACATCTAGGCGTTCGAATCCTTTGGAAAAGCTCAAGTTGAAGAGTTTGAACTTGAGAGCAGCTAAGGTGAGTTCTAGACCCCACATTTTTACTTGTTTGAAAGATTTTAGGGCTTAAAATGCATGTAAAACATTATTAAAACTTTGTATGTATGACCGTAGGTATATATATACATGTACGTTGATGTTTTATGGTTGAGCATGCTAAGTTAAGACTTAGAATGGCATTGAGAAGCTTAGAGTATGTTTAGATTGTGTTTCGGACTGGAAAATATGATAGAATGATGTAAGTTGATGGTCATGCGCACAAACAGGGCCCATGCGCCTGGTAAATTGCCTTAGAAACATCAAGTATAGACTCATATGCCCAAACAGTACCTCATGCGCTGTCACACCCTGGGCCCAGGTAGGATGGGAAGTCACAGACTAGCAACAACGTACATGGCAACGGAAACAAACCAATATATGAGCTCAAAGGAAGAGAACGTCACATGGAATTTAATGTTTTAAAAGACACCAGGCTGGAAACAGATCCAGCCCCAAATGTTTACATAGTTCAACATAAATCAAATAGTCATTGTGTCAACATTTTCCATCATTGTTCAAGTTGTTCAAATCATAATTTTGGTCACACAAGCAAATGCCATGGTCTCGGGGGTTGAGTCTAAGTCTTTCATAATAGCTAAGAGTCTTCACGGTTTACCTGAAACATGCTCAAAAGAAAATAGAGTCAACTAAAAAGTTGGTGAATTCAAGTGCTTAAAATTTAAAAACTATAAAAGGGACTCTTAAAGTAAACATTAAAGGTTTAGAATAGTGTGAAAGCTCATGAAAAATCTCATTTGATTTTTGAAAGCATCATTTTTTGTATCAACCATTGTGGGGTATCACAATCAACCCTGCACTCGGTCTCCGGTTGGCCTCTTCTAAACTTGCGTTTAACCGGATATTCCCGAAGGAAGGAAACAAGCCTCAAAACAGTGAACCATTCCCGCCAGGATGGTTCACCATGGTTTCTTACTCAAAACATGTTACATGCCACATACGATCCCTCAGGATCTCAGTGGGGTACCTCCCTGTAGCGGGAGCCATTGTGTGTGGGGGATTCCCTAAATAGATCTATCCACATAAAACAAGCGGTTCATAAAAAATTAATGATCATGATATAAGCGTCAGTAGGTATCCATAAGTCCCACATACAAGCATCAAGTAAAGCACAATCATAGTTCATAAAACAATAGAGCATGTTCCATCCCAAAACCAGTAAGTAAAAGGGGATCACTAGAACTCACCTTAGGTGTTAAGCAAAAGAAACTCTTCGTGTGCCGGGAATATCTCAAGTCTAGCACCCTAACATGAATATATTAAGCGATTAGCTACTGCTCTAAACCTATTCAAGGTGCAACAAGAGTGTCTAAGTCTTAGTTTGTCGGATTCGGCTTTGATTCGATTAGGGTTTGCATAAAAAGTTTCCTTTTATGGAAAGTCAAGGTTTCGCATACAATCAAGGATTTTTACATTACTAAGTCAAGAATATATGGTAATTATGCTATTCAAGTGACTAAAGGGCTCATTTGGGTCGGTTATGAAGTTTGGCAAAATTTTACAGTTTAGCCCTGAAGTTTCAAAATTAACAGTTTCTACCCTCAAGTTTGGTTACTTGCATTAGATGGCTTTCATAAACAAAAACCAGGTTCATCGCCTTAAAATAACTTATTTTTAAGAAGATATACACAAATTTTCAGATTATGGGTTCGGTTTATTAATTACGCGTTTAACGTTCCCGGTTACGGTAAAACGAAGGGTTTTAAATGGTTACCTATGAGTTTTCATGTTTTCGAGTCTAGCTAACTTTTTAAAGACATTTTTATAAGTTTCCAACCTTTTAAATCACAAAATTTGCCTCTAGTAGTTGAAAGACTCGTTTTTACGTTTAACCCGTTAAAACGCGTTTTTAACCGAATTTGACCGTTTAAGAGCTCGTTCAATCAAATTTTCTACTTATAAGTTATTTTCCCACTTAATCTTCTGAAATAACATGGTTTTTATAATTTTTAACTTTATACTCATTTTTATTAGATTTTCCTCAAAAACGTCACTCGGTTAGTACCCGTTTTCACTTAAAAATCCATTTAAATTACCTTTTGACCACTAAAATTTCCCATTGAATCCAGAACAATTTATTAATCCTTAATGAACCTGAAATTCTCTTTAAAAAGTTTATAGCCCAAGCTTTCTTGTTTTTAAATAGTTTTACCATGTTTTCGGGTCCCGAAAGTGACTAAAATGGGTCCAATCACAACATGTCCTTTTTTCCAGAGATTAAACATTATTAAGACTCTTAATATTCATCAAAACCATCTGAAATTTCAGTCCCAAATCGTGGCCTAGTTGTTCTACACATCCATAGACTTCAAATATATAGAAAATGTCATAACCGACCATTACACGTGTAAATCATTGTAACTTGAGTTTAAACATTACCAAAACTTTATTTAACTTGAAAATCAGATTTTTGGGGTGTTTAAAAGTTATTTTTGAGCAGGTTATGACCCTTTTTTGAGAGCTTTTTCAAACAAGTGTTTAGAGTGTGTTGTTACTTGTAGCAAGAAGGATTTTCAAGGTGTTCTTATGCTATAACCTCCCATTCATGGTGTACACCCATTTGTAACATTCAAAACAGGTTATTAGAAGTTTTATGAACCATAAAAAAGCAGGTTACAAGTTTAGTTTTCAAAGGTTAAAAGGTACACAAGTTAGATGGTGCAAAAACACCAAAAATAGGGTTTTCAAGGGGTAAATCGGGTTCTACCCTTTAGAATGACTATCATATCATGTGATTTACCTTCAAGAACGTTGGGAACTCCTCACGAAGAAAGTGATGGTGAGAAGTTTCTGCTACAACAAGGAAAGGTAAGGTTTTTAGGTGAAATATGAAGAAAACATGAGAAATGACCAAAACCGACAACATGGAGCTTACACTTGATGTAACTTACGGTTTGGAGGGTGTTGATGGTCTTGGATGGCTAGAAAATCCTTGGACTTGGCTGTAGAATCTTGAACAAAGGCTGGAACCCACGAGTTTGCAAGATTCAAACACCAAAAGCTCACAAAGGGGACACCTTCTTACGGTTTGAGCTTGGCCGATGGTGGTGACGATGTTGTTCTCGGTTATGAGCTGAAAATGGAGAGGGAAAAGAAAGAGTGTGTGTGTGTTTTCTGGTGAGAAAATCTGAGAGGGAGAGAGGGAGAAGTGAGGTTCTTACAAGGCAATTGCATGGAGTGGGAGTGGTGGGTGTGTGGGTGGTGTAGAAGAGAGGAGAGTGGAGGAGAGGGGGCGGCCGATTTTGGCATTTTGTGAGGGTTTTGATTTTTAGATTTTAATTAGTAATTGATATTATGTGTAGTATTATTTATGGTGTTGTGTAGTATTTTAGATGGTAAAGGTTTCTAGTTAGTTGATTTGTCTTGTGCATGATTATGCATGCATTAGCCGAAAATTAATGTGTGTATGCATACACTTTTAATTGTTTCAATTAATATTTTAAATCCTACTTAGGGTGATTAATTAACATTCCCGGAACTAAGTTTCTAAAAGTTAAGACTTGAAATAACTAAAATTCACAAAAATCACATAGAATCATAAAAATGGATCAATTAACAAATGGTGATTCTAATATTATTGATATAGTTAAATTGTTTCTATTATTAGTACTTATAAGATGGGAAATTATGAAATTAAATTAGGGTTTAGAATAGTGACCTTGGGACCGGTTATCACATTCTCCCACCGTTTAGGAAATTTCATCCTGAAATTTTAGCTTCGATTAGAATCTGAACGGGTGGGTTTGAGGAGATGCGGGTAATTCTTCCTCATCTCGTCTTCACGTTCCCAAGTGAATTCCGGCCATCGTCTCGAGTTCCATCTAACCTTGACCTTAGGTATGCGGCTTCGCCTGAGTTGCTTAACCAAGCGGTCCGTGATCTCTATGGGTTCTTCCACGAAGTTCAGCTTATCATTGATTCTTGTCTCCTTTAACGGTAGCTCCAAGGTTTTGTCTACCAGGCACTTCTTGAAGTTTGACATATGGAAGGTGTCGTGTATATAACTCAACTTCTGAGGTAGTTTCAATTTGTAAGCCACAAGACCAATTCTTGCAAGTATTTCGAATGGTCCTATGTATCTCGGGCTTAACTTTCCTCTTTTTCCGAACCTCATGTTTCCTTTCCATGGTGCTACCTTCAACATTACTCTATCACCTACCTGAAACTTTAATGATTTTTGTCTCCTGTCAGCGTATTTCTTATCATGGTCCCTTGCTGCCCGTAGACGCTCCTTGATTTTGAAAATCTTATCGGTGGTCTCCAATACGTTGTCGGGTCCCAATACTTGGCTATCACCAATTTCATTCCAACTCAATGGTGACAGACATTTCCTACCATAGAGAGCCTCATACGGAGCTGCATTGATACTTGCATGGTAACTGTTATTATAGGAGAACTCCCCCAATGGGAGATGGTTATCCCAGTTCCCACCAAAGTCTATCACGCAAGCTCTCAGCATATCTTCTAAAGTTTGAATAGTCCTTTCGCTTTGACCGTCAGTTTGCGGGTGGTAACAAGTGCTTAAGTCCAGACGGGTTCCTAAGGCTTGTTGGAGTGATTTCCAGAAACGCGAAGTGAAACGACTATCACTGTCAGAGATTATTGACAGTGGCACACCATGCCTAGCCACTATTTCATTGATATAGAGTGGAGCCAGTCTTGACATGTCATAATCTTCCCGAATTCGCAAGAAGTGAGCTGATTTAGTTAGTCTATCCACTATTACCCAAATAGCATCATGACCTCTAGACGTTCTGGGTAACTTAGTAACAAAATCCATGGTGACGTTATCCCATTTCTATTTTGGGATTTTTGGCTGCTCTAACGTCCCTGACGGTTTTTGGTTTTCAGCTTTTACCATGGCACAAGTTAGACATTTTCCGACATACACACCAATTGATTTCTTGATTCCAGGCCACCAGAAGAGTGCCTTTAAATCCTAGTACGTTTTATCACTTCCAGGGTGAACCGAATACCTAGATTTGCGAGCTTCGTCGAGAATTACCTCTCGAATTCCCCCATGCTTTGGCACCCATGTTCTCCCTTCGTACTTGTATGTACCATCATTTCCTGTTTCGAATCGCTTTTCCATTCCAGTTAACCCTTCTCCTGCTATATTTTCCTCCTTTAACGCTTTTCTTTGAGCTTCTTTCAGCCTTGCAATTAGGTCGGTGTACACACTTATCCTTAAGGCTCGTACACGAAGAGGTTTTTCTCTCTCCTTTCTGCTCAAGGCATCTGCCACCACATTGGCCTTACCGGGATGATAACGGATTTCACACTCGTAGTCGTTTAACAACTCAACCCATCTTCTCTGACGCATGTTTAGCATCTTCTGGTCGAGAATGTGTTGCAAACTTCTATGGTCAGTGTAAATGACGCACTTCGTGCCATAGAGGTAGTGCCTCCACATTTTGAGAGCAAACACCACG